>PVLC010036603.1:0-15699 GCA_004027655.1 Graphiurus murinus
CCAAAAAAAAAAAAAGAAAAAAAAAAAAAAAGGGTTAGGGTGCAACTCAGCAGTAGAACCCAGCCCCTGGGTTCAATACCAAGTACAAAAAAAATCTTTCCAGCCTCTGCTCAACTCACCTCATTTCTTGCCACCTCATATTTTAATTATAAACCTAAATGTGACTGAAAATATGCACTTTGATACAAACTGCTCCCTCTCCTTGAAACATCTTTCCTCTCTCTTCCTACTCTTCCACCTCTGCCCAATTCCTATTTATCCATTCCCACTCCCCAGCTTAACCTGAGGAGAAAGCCTGCTGACAGGCCTGAATGCCCCACAGATTGAACTATGACCATCTGTCTGGCATACAATGAGCCAACAGCTACATGAGAGGCAGGACCATCTTCATTCTGTAAATCTAACACTTAAAGATGGACTGTTGGGAGAAATGACAAAAGCTCATGACAGTAAATCTTAGCAAGCCTTGGCAAGAGATAAATCACTTCATAATCTGGTTTCAAACATACTAGGCAGGTATTCTACCACCAAGTTACATACCTAGTGCCTGAAGAAAATTTTAATGTTTTCAGGAAGCTGGGCATGGTGGCACACACTTGTAATCCCAGTACTTTGGAGGCTGAGACAGAGGGATCGCAGGTTGATGGCCAGCCTCAGAAACCCAGTAAGACCTCAGCTACCTAGAAAGACCATTTCAAAATAAAACATAGAATGCCCCTGGGTTCAATCCCCAGTACCACAAAATGAAAAAAAAAAAAAAAAATGTTTTCAGTAGATATGAGTATTTAATTTTACTTCCTTGGGGATACACTAAATATTTACCACAATAAAAGTTTCCAACTCTAGAACACGAAACATGAAACTGAAGAATGCTAACTAAGACAACATTAGCTCTGAGAAGGCACACCTACCTTTGTGGAAAGGAAAAGCTGGACTTTGAAAGTGTCCTTGTCAATCCACAGATTGAAAGTCTACTCACCAAATTAGCCAGTGCATTGTGCACCACCTTCTTCTGCATTTCTTTTGCTTTCTGCCGTGCTTCCAAGGCTGCCAAACGCTTCTGATTGTCTTCTGCATGCTTATTCTTAGCATTGACATTTGACAAATTACTAATAGAAACTGAGAAATCACTTGTATTTTCCTGAATGTCTTTCTTGGGAAAGAACTTTGGCAATTTCTCAAGAAATGTAAGGTTACTTGAATCAGATTTCTCTTCCTCTGCAGCTTCTTCTGTCCTTTTGGTACTAGGGCAACTGTCTTTGTCAAAACCTATCTCATGAATCTTTGCACTAAGATTTAAGGAGTTTTTACCTTTTAATGGCAAGAAACTAGCAACAGAATTTCTCCCTTCCTTTTCTGAACTGCTTGCGGATACTACCCAGTGACCCTGGGTTCCAAAAGGGAACTGTCTTTTTTTAGGCTGAATATGATTTGAGCTCCTCATCTTCTTTGTACACTGCCATGGAGTCAGTTTGGTTGATGAACCATTAGCATATGGGGACCCATTTCCCATGGAAATGCTACTAGAATCCTCCACTATTGAGGAACTCAGATCTCCATTAATGTTAGAGGCAACATGCTCTTTCAAGGTTTCTTTTACAGATTCCTTTCCATAGAGACAGGCTACTCCCCTGAATGCCTGGAATTTTGGCTTTAGGTTATTTTTCTTTGGTTTCTGTTTACCAAAGGTATTCTCTTCCTCTAAAAGGGAAGCCACAATCTCCTCAGGATGAATGCACTTTTGGCCTCCACAGACACTACGGAGAGTCTTAAGATTCCTGGAGGCTCTGTCAACCTTGTGGCAGGCGGTACCTTCTGGGCCATCATTCTCAGTATCTCCTTCTGATACCTCAAGAGCACTGCCAGCCAAGTGTTCCAAATCAGCCAATGTGAGACTCACACGGGGACAGTTTTTCATAATGGCTTTATATTCCTCATCTCCCTCAGACTCTTCATCATCACTGCCACTGGACTCAGTTGGAGACTTACGATTAAGAGGCTTCACTCCATGACTGAGGACTAGCCCTTGGTTGCTCTCTGTTTTGGGCACTTTAACACAATGATTGGAAAGCTCATTCTTTTTCAAAGTTTTCTTGGGTATAGATTTTTCTGTTTGTGAAAATTCTGCATGGTTTTTGGCCTTACCAATGTTTTTTTTCATTGCAATGATTTCATCTGTGTCACCTGAATCATATTCACGATCATTTCCAAAATCCTCACTAATGTGGCAAGAGGCATTATTAATACCTACACCCGCTAAAGTTAATTCAAAGTCATCTCTTACAACTTCAAAGGAATCATTTTCATATTCATTTCTTGCAGGCCAGGTAGCTCTCCGTAAGTTTTCCTCTTTGGCAATCATCATTAATTCATCTTCAGAACCAATATCATCATCAGACATGCTATTTCTCTTCCTGACATCTTCCAAGCCAGAAGTCTGAAAAGGTGTATTTCGAAGTTTCTGAGAATCATAATAGGGTAGAGGGGGTGAGTTTGAAGTAATGGAATCACAAAACATTTTCTGTGTAGCCCAATGCTGTACTGACATGCTATTCTCCATTACTTGACTGGTCCTTGGACTCATAATGGAGCTCTGGCCCTTCTGTACTTTTAACATCTTCTTGGGAGGGCCATGAAAGTCAGAAAATTCTCCTCGCCGCTTCTTACTTATAGGGTCATCGCCTCCTTCCAATTCCCAGGTGAGGCTAGTTATAGGAATGGTATTTGTGAAATCCTCTCCTATCTTCTTTAGGTTGTGGCAGTATTTTGATGGATCATATTTCATGATGTTACCCAGAGTCAAGGAACAAAGCAAAAGTACTAGGTATTAGGGAAGCCTATCAATCTGGTGAAACAAAAACAATACTGTTCATTTTTTATGATGCTGGGGATTGAATCCAGGGGAATCCTACCTCTGAGCTTTTTATATTTATTTGGAGACAGAGTCTCACTAAGTTGCTGAGAGCCTAAGTTGCTAAGGCTGATTTGTGTGTGTATACGTGTAGTACTATGGGATGGAACTCAGGGGACTTCTACATCTGAGCTACGTCCTCAGACCTTTTTTAAATTTGGTAATAGAGTCTTGCTAAGCCGGGCGTGGTGGCGCACGCTTGTAATCCCAGCATTTGGGAGGCTGAGACCGGAGGATCCGGGTTCGCGGCCAACCTCAGCTACCTAGTGAGGCACTCCGCAACTTAGTGAGACTCGGTTTCAAAATAATGAATAAAAAATAGGGCTGGGGGTATAGCTCGGAGGTAGAACGCCCCTGAGTTCAATCCCCAGTACAGCAAAAAAAAAAAAAATAGAGTCTTGCTAAGTCGTTGAGAGCCTCACTAAGTTCCTGAGACTGGCGTCCAACCTGCAATCCTTCTGTTTCAGCCTCCCAAGTTCTAGGATGATAAATATGTGACACCATGTCTGGCCCTGAGGCTGGTTTTGAACCTACAATCCTCCTGTCTCAGCCTCCCAAGTACTGGGATGTGCACCACTATATCCGGCATCCGGATAAGTACTATTTAATCTTTTTTTTTTTTTTTTTGTGGTACTGGGGATTGAACCCAGGGGCATTCTACCTGAGGTACACCCTCAGTCCTATTTTTTTTTTTTTTACTTCTTATTTGGAAATAGTGTCTCACTAAGTTGCGGAGGGCCTCACTAAGTAACTGAGGCTAGCTGTGTACCTGGGATCCTCCTGCCTCAGCCTTCCAAGTACTGGGATGACAAGCATGGGCCACCATGCCCAGCCTATTTAATCTTAAGCAAGTTCTTTACTTCATCTTACTTTCAGTTTCCTACCAGACAAAATGAGGATGCCACTAGTAACCTTTCAGGGTCTATGAAATCAAGCTTTCCATGACATTTCCAGAGTTAAAACCAAGAACCTCACTGTCAGTGGACAGAAATTATTTGGCTTTTATATAGATACTATAGCAAACCCTCTGATAATACAGATATACCCTCTGCAGAGACGTCTATGATACCAGCTCTTCAATGTCAGACAATATGACCCAGCTGAACATGAAGGAGAATTTTCCTACCATGGGTATCATACCATTCCTCTACCCATCATTCTCTTGCCGGTTTCCATTTTTTTATTTTTTAATAGCACCAGTGATTGAACCCCAGGGCATTCTACTACTGAGCTACATTCCCAGCCCTTTTTAATTTGAGACAATGTCTTGCTAAGTTCCTGAGGCAGGCATCAAACTTGTGATTCTCCTGCTTTAGCTTCTAGAGTAGCTGGGATCATAGGTATGCACCATTATGCCCAGTTTTGTCTGCATAATACTTAACTACTATTTTCCTCTTTCTTTTTTTTGTACTGGATATTGAACCTAGGGGCATTCTATCTCTGAGATATATCCTCCGCCCTTTTCTTTTATTTTGAAAGAGGGTTTCACTAAGTTGTTGAGGCTAGCCTTGAAACTGTGATCTTCCTCCTATCTCAGCACCCCAAGTACTGGGATTACAGGTGTGCATTACTGCACCTGGCTTACTATTTTCTTCTTTCTAGGACTACTTCCTGTCACTTCTCTATTAATTTTAGACGTACCTCAATTCTAATACCTTTTTGGTTTTTTTTGCGGTACTGGGGATTGAACTCAGGGGCATTCTGCCTTCGAGCTATACCCCCAGCCCTATTTTTTATTCATTATTTTGAAACAGGGTCTCACTAAGTTGCAGAGTGCCTCACTAGGTAGCTGAGGCTGGCCACGAACCCGGATCCTCCGGTCTCAGCCTCCCAAATGCTGGGATTACAAGCATGCGCCACCACACCTGGCCCTCTAATGCCTTTTTAACAATGGGACCTTCTCCTCTTATATAGCTCCTTTTGCAATGGCTGTGAATCCATGCACAGTAAGATGTATAAATTCATAAATTAAACGGCTTCTGTGGTACTCATTATTCATATTACTTAACTGTATGAGGCCTATAACAGTCTCTCATTATTTTATACATGTAGGTAAGTAAATACTTTTTTTGGTACTGGAGGTTGAACCCAGAGGCATTCTACCTTCGAGTTATACCCCTAGCCATAATTTATTTTTTATTTTGAAACAGGGTCTTGCTAAGTTACTGAGGCTAGCCTTAAACCTGAGATCCTCTTGTCTCAGCCTCCCTGGTACTAGAATTACAGAAATGCACACCACACTCGGCTTGGTATATAAATCTTACCTTGCCTAGAAAGTGAGAACACGAAGTGAAATTATAGATGTAAGCCGCAAGTACCCATCACTCTAGTAAAGAATAACTAGGCTGAGAGGCTAATCACAAAGGATATTTTACGTTTATATTGATTCTTAAGGTGAAGAACAGGTAGGACTCTTCCAAATTTACTTACAACCCAATTCTGAAAGAAAAGAAAAAGAATACATTTACAATATATGCACAAATGGAAATGAATAAAATAATGATACATTAAAAAAAATACACACACACACACACATACACACACACACACACACGTTCTCAGGAGTATTTTTTGTGTATATGCAGTACAGAGGATTGAACCCAGGGGCATTCTACCTCCAAGCTATACCCTCAGCCCTTTTCATTTTTTATTCTGAAACGGACTAAGTTGCTAAGGATCTGGGTAAATTGCTCAGGCTAGCCTTGATCCTGCAGTTTTCCTATCTTAGCCTCCCAAATACTGGGGTACTAGGTGCATGCCACCATGCCCAGCCGTAAGTATATTTTTTAAATAGTTGAACTTATAGTGGGCTATTATTACTGTTGAGTCTAGTTTGCCAATAATGAAATAAGGGTTCTTGAAAAGAAAAGGTATAGCCAGGCATGGTAGCACACACTTGTAATCCCAGTACTTGGGAGGCTGAGGCAGAAGGCCTCTGGGTTCTGTTGCAGATGGTGTTGATGTTCACTGATTAATGAGATTAGTCTCTCACATGAATGATAATGGAGTTAGAATGATTTTTAGAAGTATGGGGCAACTGGGGAGGAGAGACAGATCACTCCTATTCTCCTTCCACCAGTATCTTTCTTTTATTGAGAGTTTTAACCAAAACATTGGTTAAAACATTGATTAATCACAGGAGACAGCAAAGCAGTCATGGTATGAGTCAGAAAAAAAAAAAAGTCATGGATGAATCAAGGAAGGAAAGGGTAAACAAGGAAGTTGTCAGGGTCCCTGCTTATGGGTCTCATTTGGTCCTTGGAGAGTTGTCTGCATACAAACAAATCTCCACTTTGGTGAATAGTTTATGCCCTTCCCAAGCCAGATGATGACTCAGAAGGCTTCCAACAGGGTTCAATCCCCAGTACCACCAAAAAAAAAAAAAAAAAAAAAAGAAAAAAGAAAGGAAAAAATTTGGTGCAGGTCTCAATTCCAAATATACCATAGAGAATGTTATATAGAAACACCAGCTGTTAAAAAGTCAAACATGGGACCTGCCTGTACTTCTCACCATCTATGTTCCTTGGGAAACAGCCTTGGCCTGAGTTTTGATTTCTCTCTATATAAAACAGTAAGGGACTATGCTAAGCCAAGAGTTATAAATACACCTTTAAAATCATAAGACATGATCTGTGTTAACTGCTTCAAAGCAACTAGCTTTCTCTCTACATCCATGATTCAATTGTTCCCAAGTGTTTAGTCCCTGGGCTGGATCAGGCTACCAGAAGAAACTTACTTTGTGCCCTGGTACTTCAGTCCCTGGCACAGCTTTCATATGAAAATCCACTCCTCTCATCTTTTCCAAAACGTTGGTATTTTCTGTTGCTGAATTTTCTTTCTTTGCTTTTGCTTCTTCTCTCTCTTGGGCCAATCTGAACCAAAGGAAAAATATAAATGAAAGCGCTAAAAATGATCACCCATGCAAAATGAATATTTTCCCTCGGGTGCTCCTAAATGAGCACTATAAACAGCTTTATGATATTAAAAACAAAATAAAAACTTTGTTAACAGCATAATGGGCCAGGCATAGTGGCACACATTTGTTATCCCAGTACTTGGGAGGCTGAGACAGGAAGATTGCAGGTTCACAGCCAGCCTCAGCTACTAGAGAGGCTCTCCACAACTTAGTGAGACCATTTCAAAATAAAGAATAAAAAACAGGGCTAGGGTATAGCTCAGAGGTATAATGTCCCTGGGTTCTATCCCCAGTTCAGGAAGAAAAAAAAATTTGCCTAATGGTCTGTATTTTTTTTAAATTTAACTTTATTTATTTATTTATTTATTTATTTATTTATTTATTTTTTGTGGTACTGGGGGTATAACCCAGAGGCTTTCTACCACCGAAGTATACTGCCAATGCTATTTTAGTCTTTTATTTTGAAACAGGATCTCATTAAGTTGCAGAGGGTCTCCCTAAGTTGCTTAAGTTGGTCTTGAACCTGCAATCCTCTAGTCTCAGTCTCACAAGTACTGGGATTACAAGCATGCACCATCACGCCCAGTTCTTTTTTTATTTTTATGAAACAGGGTCTCGATAAATTGCTGAGATAGGCCTTGAACCTTCGATCCTTCTGTTTCAGTCTCCCAAGTGCTGGGATTACAGGCACGTGCCACCACACCTGGCAGCAACTCCTCTTTGTGACATAAATCCCAGAGGAACACTTGTACATATGCGGGAGACATCATTAAGTATCATCAAACATAAAAAGGTGGAAAGAGTCTAAATGTCCATCAGTGGAACAGGACTAATCAACCACACAGTGGTAAGGCTATTTTCTGAAATTGTACTAATAGGTGTTACAAAGGGGGAAGGCTACATTGCCACAAATGATTGTGCTTAAAAAAAAAAAAAAGTACATATATTTTAATATCTTAATATATACACATGTAAATGTACTGAATTCTTTTTCAGTAGGATCTGGGGTAAAGGGGAATCACAGCTGAGAAGGATTTCAGCTCTACTTATATGAATTTGCTAATACTATTATTATTTCATAATTTCACAAAAGTTAAGTGAATACACAAGACAAAAAAACAGTTTAAATCAATGTGGAGCCAGACATGGTGGTGTGCGCTTGTATCCCAGTACCTGGGAGGCTGAGACAGGAGGATCATGGGTTGGTGGCCAGCCTCAGCTACTTACTGAGGCCCTCCACAACTTAGTGAGACCCTGTATCAAAATAAAGAATAAAAAATAGAGCCGGACATGGTGGTGCACACTTGTAATGCCAGTACTTGGGAGGGTGAGACCAGAGGATCCGGGTTCGCAGCCAGCCTCAACTACCTAGTGAGGTACTCCGCAACTTAGTGACACCCTGTTTCAAAAAAATAAAGAATAAAAAATAGGACTGGGGGTATAGCTTGGAGGTAGAATGCCCCTGAGTTCAATCCCTAGTACCACAAAAAAAAAAAGAAAAAGAATGAAAAATAGGACTGGAGGATAGCGCGGAGGTAGAATGGCCCTGGGTTCAATCCCCAGTACCACCAAAAAAAGAAGAAGAAAAAAAAAATCAGGCTGGGGGTATAGCTCAGAAGTAGAATGCCTCTGGGTTCAATCCCCCATACCACTGAATGAATGAATAAATGAATGAGTGAGTAAGTAAATAAATGAATCCATGTGGAGCAAATTTTACCTGTGCAAAAAGCTCTCTTTTGCTAGCTGGATTTGCAGTGTCCCACCTTTCCATTTTGTTTTATTTAAAACAGACATACCTAAAAGATAAAGAATTATTACCCACATACTTAGCAATGCAAAAATAATTTCTGCATATGCTTTTTCTAACTATTTAGTGCCAAGAAAATTAGACTTATTTATCACAAAGAGATACAAAGTAAGTAGAAGAAAGAAAATGTGACCCAGCAAGATGGCCTAGGTTTCCACCTTATCCTGAGCACTTAAAGGATGGTTCCTTACACTTCCCATAACATAGTTACCAGAAGACTGGAACAAGGAAAAATGTGTGTCCTGTAAAGCAAAGCCCATTTTGCAACTTGTTTATAAACTAAAACAGGTTGGAAACCTGGTAAACAACTGGTATTTATTTAATATTTCTTTGTTATTCCCCATGTTGTAACTATGAAACATAATATAATCACTTCAGGGTGAATCAGAATATTTTAGGATGCTGCAGCACCTTAATTTTATTTATTCTATCAATTATCACTATTTAACCTGCACAACTAACTGCAAGCAGTTAGTTGCATTGCCATGACCTAGTAGTTTTTGCTGTACTGGGGATTGAACCCAGGGGCATTCTATCTCCCCAGTCCTATTTTTTTTTTTTTTTATTCTTTATTTTGAAACAGGGTTTCACTAAGCTGTGGAGAACTTCACTAAGTAGCTGAGGCTGGCGGTGAACCTGGATCCTCTGGTCTTAGCCTCCCAAGTACTGGGATTACAAGCATGCGCCACCACGCCTGGCCGTAGTTAATTTTTCTAAATATCCTTTATCAGCTTCCTTAATAATTATGAAGAAAAGAATTTTCTACATGGTAGTTACTATACTAAGCACAAACATGCTATTTAATTTAATCACCACAATGACATTTTGACATAACCAATACCTGTTTTCATTGCAAGACAAGCAAACTGGGGTTTAGAAATTTAAATAACCTGCCACAGGTCATACAGCAGAGTTAATGTGTTAATCACTTCATATTTTGCACATGTATTTCCTCAATGAAACAGAGAATAATCTTTTTGCAAATGAAATTATAAGACTGATGGCCTTCTTCTTCTATCAGCATGTTCCTTTTGTCTTTTTGTCTCCAAGTAACTAGACTACAATACTGTATCAATGGCCTTATGTTTCTTCTCCCCTTCCTTCTTCACTGAAGACAAGCATTTATCCTCAACTTCACTAAGCTTGTGACAAGAGACATCACAGTTTCAAGGATAGGGTGTTATTAGGGGGATGCTAATGCTCTCCTCTAACAGTATTTAATGACAAGTATGAATTGCCCAAGAAATGAATAGACTGAGGAGGAGTGTGGCACAATATTCAGTAGGATATGCTTAACAGGCAATTTCTATGAGTTTTGCCCCTGGTCTAAATTATTTGAGAATACTGGTTTTTGAGCAAACTCACTAGCAATGTGCTACTATAGATCTGCTGACACAAATGACCTAACCTGGTAAGATGCGGATACCAGAATTCTCTTAATCATGGTTGATCAAATGTATGACTTTAAGTGGCTGCTGAGTTTAGATTTAGAACCAAAGTTATTCAAAGTTACACAGTGATACCAACTGGCAAACAATATAGAAAATATATGAGGAACTTACATTTTTTCAGATCTGCTTCTGCTACTCTGATGTTAACATATGCAAAGACTTTCTGTGGGTTTCCTAAAAATAGAAAAACACATTTGTTTAAACTTTTATCAAAAGAACAATGTAAAAGTGATTAACTTTTTAAATTCAAAAGTTAAGTCCTTAGAAACATTTCAATGAAAATTCTTGTTTATTTTTCATTGGATATAAATATTGTGTCTTTCTAAGCATGATTATCAAAAATATTCCCAAAAAAGTCAAGTAATCAATTAAGGGAACATCTGGATGGCATGCTAGTAAAATATTCTACTTAATAGGATATGTAATGTAATAATGTTAACTCTGAAAACTGAAAGCCAAGATGTTCTGAAATCAGATTATTTTAGAAGCTTTCTGATCTCGGAAATTAACTCTGGTCAAGTTTCCCATTGTACATAATCCAGGGCATCATATATAACATTCAGTGTTGAGAAATAACGTTCACCTCTGGTGTTCCTTTATTTTGTAGAATTTGACCCAAGTTATGTTTGTTTGCCTTTTACTATCCAGTAGAGGATTATATATTTACCTTGATCATCTTTCCTTGTGATGATCTCCACATCAGAAACTTCTCCAAATCTGCTGAACTGATTTTGCAGATCTGTCTCAGAAATGGCCTGGCCAAGGCCACCCACAAAAAGGCGCTTTGTTTCTCTGTTGGCTTTCATGAAGACTGGGCATACGCTTAGTGTGTTCTAGCAGGAAAAGCAATTTTTGTATATAGAAAATTTGTTTGTTTCCATACTCCTCAAATGTAACACAACTCTTCCTGAACCTTCAGTGCTAAAGTGGTCTCCTGGGCCTATGTTTCGCTTCCTATTGTACTGCTTCCAATTTTTTTTTTTTTGCTTGCTTTTTTGGGGGGGGGGGGGTTGCTGGAAATTGAACCCAAAGGCAGTCTACCTCCAAGCTACACCACTAGCGCGATTTCCTTTCTTATTTGGAAACAAAGAGAGATTCACTAAGTTGCCAAGGCTGGCTTTGAACCTGCGATTCTCCTGTCTCATCCTCCCAAGTACTGAGATTACAAGTCTGGGCCACCATGCCCGGCTCCTGCTTCCAAATTTTACTGGAGATTCTGCTCGAGTTCTACTTTCACATTCTCCCTGAATGCATTTGGAAACAGCACTCGCACACACAAAGACAGAACCACAAGCTAGTATTTCCCTCTAAATGACCACAATTATTATACACTACCTCTTGGGTGTGTTCTTTCTTGATTCGTGCATACATTAACTTTTTCGCTTTAACAAATGCTGACAAAAATGGGATGTGGCAGGCAATATGCTAAAGAAAAAAAAATTCCATCCTGAAGGTCCACAGTCACAAATAAACAAATTCTGCAATACAACATTATGGCACAATAAAAATGTCTGCAAAGTGCTGTTCAGTCACGAAGAGCACGCAGCTAATCAATACTTCCTACGTGCCTGCAGTGTATAAAGAAGTGTGCCTGTATCCTATTTTTGCGATGAGAAGTGTAGTCACTTTCTCAACGTCACAAAATTAGTGATGGTGTCGGTATTATAATCCAGGTATTTCAGATCTCGAAATTGTTAACATTACACTAATAAAGCTTGTTGCACTAGAGAGGACTCAGGGAAACTTTTCCAGAGATACTAAGGTTTCACATCAATCTATATATGGTCCCTCCGTTCCCTTTAGCACCTGGCAGGGGGCTCAGCTCTCACCCTGCCCTGGACTAGAGCTCCAACCGTACTTCTTGCCGGTAGCCCTCACCCCAATCTACCCAACCAAGCCTTCTTATAACGAGATCCCAATAAGACAAGGGAAAGGCCATGTCAAACAACCCTGTCCTTTCCCAAGACCAAACTCACATTTCACCACGCTGTCAGAGTCAGCACCACTACACGGCCCAATTTCTAGTCACGTGTCCCAGTAGGTGCGCTTTCGCTTCCTTCCTTCCGGATTTTCAACATCACCTCTTAAGGTTCCGTTTCCACAGTTCCGGGCTTTTTATTTCCTTTCCGTCGTCCGGCCACAGTGATGGGTCCGCCACCATCCCTTAAACGTCCGTAAAAAGAGCCCAAGGCTGAATCCCTAATTCCTCTTGAAGAGAGTTGCCGCCCGGCGCTCACTGACTCCCGGATTAGGTAGGCGGAAGTGAGGGAGTGGGACAAAAATAAAGAGGTGCATTGCCTTACGTACTTCCGGATCCGCCTCCTCAGTGACGCCGCCAATCGGATGGTTCCAAGGTCGCTAGCGGGGGTGGGCGGCCGAATTCTGGGGCTTCAAGTTGGAACGAGCCAACTCTGGACGTGATTGGTGCTATTTAGAGACGGCTGTGACGGCGTGCGGAGGGAAGCCGAGAACCTGGAGTATCATTTGAGCGCGGTGGTGGGCTCTCTGTCCCGCAAGTTCCCGCGAAGCTCGGCCGCCTCCCGCGGTGATCTGCGTGGTGGTCGGCTCCAGGAGCGCGCGCTCGACTTGAAGCTCCCGCCGCTGCGCCCAGATTACGGCTGAAAGAGTAGGCGCGTCATGGAAGCCCTGCGCGCGGAGGTGCGCGCCTTAGAGGTAGAGATCGCAGCTCTGCAGCAGGCTTGCGAGGAGCTGGCGGCTCCTTGGGAAGAAGCGGCCGGAGTCCGGTACGAGGTCCCCGTCAGCCCTCTCCACGGACAGCTCCGGGAGCTGGAAACTATAGCTTGGGACGCCCCTAGATTTGGATCTGAGCCAATATCGATCCTGTAATGACGATGTCCCAGAGTTGTGAGCACTGCTGACAGGCTGTGCAGTAAGCAGTGGTGTATGTTTCATTGTAGTCGTGAGAAAGTCGTTTTCTTACAGGTTCTCTTTCGCCCATTGATAGCTGTCCAAGAGAAGGTCTTGCTTAGCCCCTTTAGCTAGATAACTTGCCTTCGGCAGCCATCTAGTAGAAATTTAATAACTCTGTTTTTATGACTTTAAAAAAAAATTGTGTGTTGGGGGGGGCATCCAACCATGGTGATACTGATTTTTTCGTTTACTATAATGAAATTTCCGTTGAGCTGGGCGTAGTGGCGCAAGCCTATAATCCCAGTATTTGGGAGGCAGAAAAAGGAGGATCGCAGACTTAAAGCCAACCTCAGCAATTTAGCGAGGCTCTCAACAACTTATCAAGACCCTGTTTCGAAATTTAGAAAAATAAGATTTTTTTTAAAGGGCTGGCGGCGCAGCTCAGAGGTAGGACACCCCTGAGTTCAATCCCCAACATCTATCTATCTATCTCTCTCTCTCTATCTCTCTCTCTCTCTCTCTCTCTCTCTCTCTCTCACACACACACACACACACACACACACACACACACACACACACTTTCCATTGAAAAATAACAGGTAAAAGATGAAGAAAAATAGCTAATACTGCCTCCAGGAGAATTTGACAATCTTCTGAGGTAGATGCTACTGTTTACCCAGTTTTAAAGTTAAGGAATCTGAGAATCAGAGAAGTAGCTTCCTCGAGGTCCTGGAGAAAGGAGATTTCAGGGCTGAAATGAAGCCCAAAAGTCTAACTTCAAAGGCCAGTCACTTTCCTTGATTGAAGAACAAAGAGAAACCATCTCCAATAATTGTGTATCTTCTCAAACCTGCAAGTTACTTGAAAACAAACTATATTCTTTTCTTAGGCAAGACTAATTTGACAGGTGCATAATGAGAATTTCCTGAGCTAAATGGACAAGAGTGCTAGCAAAATGTGAAAGAGGAGGAGGTCTAAAGAAAATGTTTGGGCTAGGGATGTAATTGAGTGGTAGTGTTCTTCCTGAGGCCCTGGGTTCAATCCCCTTTCTTCTCCATTCCAAGAAAAGTTTGCATAATGTTCTATACCGACATGAAAATAGAAAAAGCTGTAACTGATAAAACGGAGAAGGAAACAGGTGAACAAAGAACATGTAACATGCTCCTCCAAAAGTGAGTAAATATAAGACCCTTGCTACTTCAAGCGTGGTTTGCAGATTGTGTAGCTGAATCCTGGTACCTGCCCCAGTTTGTCAAATCAAATAATTGAGATACTCCTCTGTGAAGAAGGAAAAAAGAATTTTTGTTGATTTACTAGTAAATCAGAGAAACCAGTGAACTTTAGTGTTCAAGAACAAGCACCAGATTCTTCCTGAACAAAAGAATCAAGTCCCTTTTAAGAGTGAGTTCTTCGGGATCCTGCTGGTGTGTTATCAGAAGGGACATAATTCAAGTTTGTCTTCCTTGAGTCAGTTCTTATTTAGATCCACAGGCACCAGCTCCCTTTTCTGTCAGTAAATGAACAAGAGCATGTTATTTGTTAACAGGAGGTCAAGGAAAGGGGGAAGACAAAGGAGGAAAAATGTCAGCTTTGAAATAGGCCACCTGTTAGCTGCCAGGATTGAAAGCAGGCCCTCACTACAACAGTTGGAAGCATGAGGATCACCTGGGATTTTGTGAGATCTATGGACTTGGGCCCATCTGGATCTACTGATTCAGCCTGTATTTTCTTTTTTTTTTTTTTTTCGGTACTGGGGATTGAACCCAGGGGCATTCTACCTCCGAGCTACACCCCCAGCCCCATTTTTTATTCTTTATTTTGAAACCGAGTCTCACTAAGTTGCGGAGTGCCTCACTAGGTAGCTGAGGCTGGCCACGAACCCAGATCCTCCGGTCTCAGCCTCCCGAATGCTGCCTGTATTTTCAAAAGACTCCCCATAGCCCCCAGATAAATTTGCACACTTGAAAATTTGAGAAGCACTGCATCATACAATGGGGGAAAATGGTTTCTGTGCTGACCACAAGATGTCATTATTAGCCCAGGATAGTGTAACAGTTTGGGATGTTGGGGGGAGGGGGGGTTGTTCTTACATAATTTTAGAAAGAAAATAGCCAGAACTGCACTGTTGCAAGCTTAAGTAAAGTTTTATTATTACAAGTAGAAAGGGGGACAGAGCAATTAAAGCACTACATTGGAAGTGATGCAGTGGAGTGCCTTGAAAGTAAGACACTGAGCTCTCTGAACACATAATATTTTTTATAAGAATTCATTATCTTTTTCTTCCTACTCTGCTTAGCCAATAGTCTTCTTTTCCCACCAAAAACTGATACAGGCCTGTTAGTTATCTCTGCTGTGTAAGCCTTTTTTTATTAGCCTTCTTTGTTCATTCTCACAGGACAGACAGGTCTGACATCACTGATTAAAATGTGTTACTTGGTTAACAAAGTCAGGGAGCTGTATGATAGAAGCCTGCTTTATTCTTTGTTTTATTTTACTGTTAAAGTTTAAAGCATGTATTATCCACCCATGTCCTTGGTGAGTTTCTCAGCTTTTCCTTATCTCTATCTGCTAGAAGTTAGTTATGTTGAAAACTTGTTTTGTAATAAAGAAAAGAAAGACAGGAATATAGTCTATTAAAGTATGGAGGTTTGGGGCTTATAATTACTTTGTGTTATTAGTAATTAATATTGGGTTAATATATAGCTTTTTCATTTTTTAATTTAGTCTAAACTATTTAGAGAGT
>PVLC010036604.1:0-15744 GCA_004027655.1 Graphiurus murinus
AGAGAGTTGCCCACTACTAGTTTATGTCTCTGGACTCTCCCCTGGGTCTGGCTGCGTCTCTGATTCTGCTTTTTGCTTTAGCAGTCTAAAAGCCAGGCCTTTCCAGAGACCCTGTGTGCACTGGGTTCCTCCACCCTTCTGGCCCTGTCTAGGCTCTAGCAGGGCGGATGGCTGAGTCTATCCTTTGTTTTGTGAATCCAGCACCCTGCACCCGAGGTGCGCGTGAGTCGACTTACGTCTCCCTGCAGTTCGGCCTGTTCCTGTTCTAATGGCTGGTGGCGCAGATGGACAATGATGGTCTGTGTAGCTAGCAGGAAGTTGGTGGGAGGGGCTGGCATGCAGGCTCGGTTCTCTGCTGTTCGGCCTGTTCCACCTCCTGGACAGCTGGGGGCACAGTCGGACAATGATGGTTTGGATAGCTGAGAGGAGGATGGTTGAAGGGCACTGGCGGCTAAGATGGTGGCAGCCACACGCTGGGTCCCCCAAATCTCCCGATCTCCACCCAGGCGCTCCAAGTTCACGCCCAGGCTTCAAGCACTCCCTCTCTTCCCCTAGTCTAGAGGCTGGGCTCCCGGCCGATCTGCTTCAGGCTCACTTTTCCATCCCTGGAGGCTGACCTGCCTGCTCGACCTTCCCGTGTTGCTGAGGGGCGCAGGCTGGTGATAGTCTGGCCAGATGGCAGGTAGCTGGTTGGGAAGGGCTAGCAGGGGGGATGGTGGGCCGCCACTTCACGGCCCGCCGGCTCCCACTGACTTGTCCTGCCCCTCCCGGGCTCAGCTCCTCTGCTCCCACCTCAGGCCCAGGCCTCCGCCAAGAAACTGTGTCCCACTTCAGGCTCTGGGCGGTCGCAGTTCCGCGCTGAGGCGATGCGCTGGGACAGACCCCAGACCCGCGGGTGCCCACGCTGAATGCCCCACGGTTCTGATCTCCGCCTGGGTGCGGCGCAGGGTGCCAGGGGTGCTGTGTCCCGGGGCCCGCCGTTCCCAGCGTCTGGGTGGCCCCCAAGGCTCCTGGTCCTGCCCTTCCACATTCTACCTCCTCGGCGCTGAGCCCGGCTGCTGCCTGCCCCAGCAGAGCCGGGCCGGCGGGGGTCCGCGCGGAGCGCGGATCGCTGTGCGATGGCGTCTTTTCTTGTCCCCGCTCTGCTTTCTTGATCTTCTTTATTTGTTTGTGGTTCAAATTTCGCTTTTTTCCTTCTGTTGAAAAGATCTTTTTATGGTAAATTTAGATCCAAATCAAGGCGTTTGTGAAAAGACGGTTCACTCAGTTGCCATCTTGGATCTTCCTCACAACATAACATTCTTAATACACTATTTTATCCAGGAAACCAAGTGTTTCACAAACATTAGGACAGTTAATCTCAATGAATGCTATTCTCCACGATGTTAGATATAGTCTGGACAAACTCTTGGGAGTTTGACCTGTTGCTCTCTCAAGAAACTGCCTGAGGTCCAGAGAGCTGCCTCAAGTCAAGGATTTGCTCTTCCTCAGAGTGCACACATCCAGTGACTGATCAACATCCCAGCCTCAGGGTTCCAAACTGATACTCTTGTGGGTCATTCCGACTTTGGAGTTTTCCATGGTGTTGACTGAGGCCTTTGTTGAGACTGCAGCACAGCCTGGCTTCTCCCTCAGTCCAGTCCTGCTTCCTTCCCTTTCACAGAACTTGATCTCAAAACCTTTTTTTGGGGGGGGAGGGGTATTGAACCCAGGGGCATACTACCTCCAAGCTATACCCCCAGCCCTTTTTAAGTTTTATTTTGCAACTGGGTTTCACTGGGTTTATATGAGTCTTATTACATACTGAGGCTGTCCTCAAACCTGTGATCCTCCTGTCTTAGCCTGCTAAGTACTGGGATTACAAGCGTGTGCCACCACACCTGGCTTCAAAAGCATTTTCTTCCTTCCTTCCTTCCTTCCTTCCTTCCTTCCTTCCTTCCTTCCTTCTTTCTTTCTTCTCTCTCTCTCTCTCTCTCTCTCTCTCTCTCTCTCTCTCTCTCTCTCTCTCTTTTATTGGGGTACTGGAGATTGAACCCAGGGGCAAGGGCAATCTACCTCCAAGCTACACTCCAGCCCTAGTATTTTATTTTGAAACAGGGTCTCACTGGGTTGATGAGAGTCTTACTACTTATTGAGGCTGTCCTGGAACCTGCAACACTCCTGTCTCAGCCTCCCAAGTATTGGGAATATAGGAGTGCACTGGCTTGATTCTATGAACTTTCTTCACACTGATTTCCATTTCAAAGTCTGTTTGCTGTAAAACCCAGCCTGTGACAAAACCTAATGCAGGAGCAGAGCTGTTTCTCAACCCTCTTGAAATTCAAGCCTCTTTTAAAGTATCTAAGGTCAGAAGGTGACATAATTTTGAATCACTTTTGTTTACCTAGAGTGAGCTCTTCATGGATGGCAGGTCCTTTAACATTGATGTTTCACATGAGAAAGGGAAAAAGATAGACCCAATGAAACCTACTGGTGCTGATATCTGTCCACAAATGAGCTATTAATTGTTTCACTATATTGATCAGTGGGGATTTGGACAAGCAATGAACTTTTTGAACACTTCACATTTAATCAAAGAATTGTGAAATACTCTGAGTTTGTCAGTCTTCTTTATGACCTCTTTATTTCTCTTACTGCAAGGGGGTAAGTCTCAATAGAATCTGTGCATGTACACAATTATAAAGATACTTGAAATAGCACATACTATAAGAAGTATGGAAAGTCTTCATGTTCCTCCACATTTCTGATATCTCTAAAAATCCCACAATAACATCACATGATCGAGTACAAAGGATTAGACAAAATGTGTTTTAATCCTGACTTTGTTACTCACTAGCTGATTCTGAGGCCTCATGGTCCTCCACTGTAAAAGGAAGATGATTATGCCCATTTTAAAGTGGTTGCATAGGTTAAATGGGAGAATACTTGCACAGGGTCTAATGTATTACAAGTACTCAGTAAACTATAGTTATTTTTTTATCAACAACTATAATGATAATAAGTAGATTGACCAAAAATTAAAGAGGCAATATCCTTTCAACAAATATTTCAACTTATTGCTACATTTTTTTAGTCCCCTAGCAGCAAATATCGATCAGCAACCATAAAGATACTTGCTATAAAGATGCTTATACTGAAGTGTGTGTAAATGATTTTTATCCAAGAGGCAATTATCGCTAAATGAAATGAGTTGGATTAAGTGACTTTTTACGTTCTTTTTCAGCTGTTAAAGCCGCAAAAGTTATGGATTAGAATGACTCTCCAAAAAGAGAAGCAACTGTTTCTGAGAATTTACTTTGAATTTTTTAAGTTTCTCTTTGGTAAAGACTGCTACATGCCAGCTCAGTAGTAAAGCTTCCCTGGGTTCAATCCCCAGTACCAGGGGGAAAGGGGTAAGGTGGCTCCATGTCAACAGAAATGTAATTATAAATCCTCTTGACTAGTCATCTACTTACAAATAATTTAGACTCTTAATCTATTATAACTTTTTTTTTGAAAAATATGTGTCAGTATAGAGGTAGTAACAGATCAATTATTAAAAAATAGAAGTTACTATCCATTATTTTGTTCTAAGACATATAGTTGCTTAAACTGTAGTTAAATTGATTTTTTATCATAGCTCCTTATTTTTCTGTCAATACTAATTATTTCTGCTGGTTAGTGTTGTCTTTGAATATGGAGGCAGTGCTGTCTAAACAGAAGGGAGAATTTTGCTTTTCTTTTGTCATCTGACATTCCTCTGACATTAGTCTTCTGATACAATTCCTACATCTACTTCACATGTCTGGACAGGTACTTAGATACATGCCTTCTGTTTCATCCTTTGTGACTAGGAATGTTTTGCATGTGTGTGTCCATCCTTTGGAACCAATTTAGAGTCGTCAACCCTTACCTCTCCCTTGAGCTGGATTTGACTTCTCTTTTACTGAATAAATTCAGGGTAATCAGAGACACAGATTAGCTTTATCTTCCTTCCCTTCTAAATATCTGTCTCTGCATACATCTTCCAAATTCTTACCTAAGGAGTCTGGGCTCCTTTCTCATCAGAAACAGGGTAGCATTTTGTCTCCTTCCCTGTTCTACACCAATCATTTAATATGATTATTAGAGCATTGTCAATCAAGATAACTCTACCTGTCTCTTTATACATCAGACTTTGCCAAGGATATATCTGCCTAGGAAAATGGCAGGGTCAGGTGTTGAAGGTCAAAGGGGGACATTAAACAGGAAGGTAACATACTATATAGTTAAAGATTGAAAGATCTAGAAGGAAGGTCAGGTGGTGTGCACAGACAGAATAGAAAGAAACTTCTAGAGTTCAGAAGAACCAGAATTCCAGTTCCATGAGGAGAGTGGAATTAGTGCCCAATATGAAATGTGGAGAGGTACTTGGGGCAAAAAGGACATATATGTGGAGCAGAAAAGACTCGGGAGAGGGAGAGAGGGAGGGAATAAAGGTCAGGGAATTTAACTAGTTTTGCTTCTTACTGACAAATGACCATTTATGGTGTTGCTGCCTTTATCTTTGAAGTGCAGACATGTCCTGCAATTTATGAACATGGGTGGGTAAAAAGCTCCCAGGGTGTGAGAAAGGAAATGAGAAGAGATGTTGTGCTCCAGTTTTCCCAGGTCTGAACTGCAACCTGAGAGGCCAGTTCTCTCTTTCTTTCATTATATGTTAGGTGTGTTTTTATGAACTGTTGATGACAATGTTTGAATTGAATCACCTTAAAATGAATTTTTGTAATACAACCTCAATAGAGATAGGGGCCTTTTTCTACTAATATTAACTATCTAAATGTTACAGATAAAGAACATGAATGTGGAAAATAGTAACTTGCTAAAGGCATTGCAGTCAACTTAAGCTAAAATTAGAATTTCTTGCATTTTCATTAGGTTTGTAAACCTTCTTTTTCTATTGGACCTCAAACAGCTCTTTGCCTTGAGGAGATTACTGGGAAGGAGGAGGACAGGAAGGAAGGGAACAAATACCAAACACCACACCCAACAACACGTGTGTGTGTGTGTGTGTGTGTGTGTGTGTGTCTCTCTCTCTCTCTCTCTCTCTCTCTCTCTCTCTCTCTCTCTCTCTCTCTCCTGCTTTGCATTTCTATTTCTCTTCCAATTTCTTTTTTTCTTCCTCCCATTCCTCTCACTCTCTTCTTTTCTTTTTCTTCTCCTTTTTCTTTGCTTTCTGATCCTTTACTTGCACTCAGTACTTGGCTTGTCATCCCCTAAGCTTTTCCTTTCTATTTTTCAGTTCCAGGTTTTAGACCTGCCCTTTCGAGTAGAGGAAAGGTCATTATTGTTGTCATGCAGGCTTGTAATTCCAGTACGTGGGAGCCTCAGTTACTTAGTGAGGCCCTCCACAACTTAGGGAGACCCTGTTTCAAAATAAAAAATAAAAAAATAAAAATAGTGCTGAGGGTATAGCTTGGTGGTAAAATGCCCCTGGGTTCCATCTCCAGTACCACAAAAAAAAAAAAAAAAAAAAAAAAAAAAAAGCTTTAACTCTTTCTGACTCTGTGTCAAGCCTTATAAAAAGAAAATTACAGAGACAGTTTCTGACCTCCAAAAGTATACAATCTATTGACTCCCAGCTGTGATTTTATAACAGCCTCATGATTCTTGACTTCTTTTTTTTTCTCTCAGTCCCATTAAAAATCTGGTGATAGCAATGAATTGCCTTCCTCCAAAAATGCATAAGTCACAGACATATTCAATTTAAATATAATTTCAGAAGGTTCAATAACTCCCTGACCTCTTTATGAGTTTGACTTTAAAACCTTACCAATTGTCTCAATATATTTCACAGACATCACAAATGTCACACAATCTGAGATAGTCTTAAAACATTATTGAAACATCATAAATTTTAATTCATTTTATTAAGAAAATTAATAGGCCATGTAACAGCCATTTTGTGTGTTTGGGGAGAAAAAGAGAAAGAAATGTTATCAAATTACAAGTAGGTCATAACATTATCCAATGCATACTAAATACAAACACACACACACATTTATATTTGTATATTTTTATAGAATAATGTTTATTGTTTTTATTTATATATATTTATACATTATGTGCATATACAAGTATAGTATATCCATTATAATATACAAATATATTAAATATATGTATATGAATCCTACATGATAGTTGTAAAAGTTATATGTCATATATACATAGATGACATATATACACATATGACATATATACATATATGATATATGCAGTCATCCCTCCGTATCTGTGGTTCCAGGATGCCCAGATACCGAAATCTGCAAATGCTCAATTACTTTATCTAAAATGATATAGTGTTTGCCTAAACCTATGCATATCCTTCCATATACTTTATTTTCTACTGTTTTTTCTTTTTCTTTTTTTTGCAGGTGGCACTGGGGATTAAACCCAGGGGCATTCTACCTCTGAGCTATACCCTCAGTCCTATTTTTTATTCTTTATTTTGAAACAGGATCTCATTAAGTTGCAGAGAGCCTCACTAAGTAGCTGAGGCTGTCCTCGAACCTGGATTCTCCTGTCTCAGCCTCCCAAGTACTGGGATTACAAGTGTGCGCCACCACGCATGGCTTCCTTCCTTATACTTAAAATAATCTCTAGATTAATTATAATACCTAATACAATGTAAATGTCAGGTAAAGAGTTGTACTACTGCGTTGTTTAGAGAATAATGACAAAAAAAACTGTACATATTCAGGATAGATAAAATTTCTAAAAAATATTTTTAGCCCATGGTTAGTTGAATCCTTAAATGTGGAACTTACAGATACGGAAAGCTCACTGTATGCAAATATGTGAATATATGCATATGCTTATATATGCAAATACATGTATGTAATATATAAAGTATATGTAACATAAATATGTATATAATTTTTACAATAGCTGTATCATGTAGGAATTATGGCACAAATATATGGAAATTGAGACTCAGAGAGAGTAGATAGCTGACCCAGATCACCTGTTATTAGCCCAGCGTGGTGGCACACACCTATAATCCCAGTATTTGGGAGGCTGAAACAGGAGAATTACAGGTATGGGACAGCCTCAGTGAGTAGTGAGACACTCATCAACCTACCCAGGCCCTGTTTCAAAATAAAAATCAAATAGGGCTGGCGTATAGCTTGGAGGTAGAATGCCACTGGATGCAATCCCTAGTACCAAAAACAAAAACAACAACAAAAAACCACAGACCACCTGCTATTGTATAGTAGAATAAAAATTCTAACCCATATCTAACTTCAATATACCCTTGGAGGATGGTTTTTTATCTTTATTACTAACACAAAACTTATCACATAGGAGACGTTCATGTAATATTAGACACTGAATTAAACTGAGCAGTCAGGTATAGAGTCCTGCAGATGCTCAGTAGAGACCAAAGACCACTCTCCCCACCCCCACACCACCTCCCATTTAATTTATTTTCTTTAGAGAAAAGAAAGGAGCATTTTAACAGATTCTAAGGAGTAGGGAAGCTAAAATTTTTCAGAGAAATATAGTAATTTTACTTTATTCATCAGAGAAATATGTCAGCTCTAGCAGTGTGAGGGTAACAAGGCTTGAACATGCCAATTTCTATTTGAAAGGAATGGACTACAAAGTTAACGCAATAGTAACTTGAGGAAACTATTTTTGATTTAGCAAGTCCTTTGAACATTTAAGGAGACTTTCTGACTGGAGCTCCTGAAATCTAATGGACAACTTGAAACAGGCCTAGGAAGAAAATACAGCAATTTTCATGTTAAGGCCATTCTCAAATGAAGTCTGGGTTTAAGGAAAAAAGAATCTCATCGATTGAAGAAATTGTTCAGAATGTACATGTCCATACTCTAACTGAGGCTAGCTAATGATAGATGCTGAAATTCGAAGAGGGCTGATGATGTGAATGAAAGCAATATCGGAATATGGACAACTCTGAAATAGAAGCTGAGAAGCTGATCATAATTCCAAAGAATATCTTTAGGCTAATAGACACCTAAGTTGTACAGAAACTATATTGGAAATAAATCTTACAAGCCAGACAAGATAAATGAACCAGTGACTCTGTTGCCTTGATTGATATGCTCATGATTTCAAAATAAGCCCATTTTGACTTTTTGGGTCAGGGCAGGACCATAATGCATAGCTTTTGAATTTCCCCAAATCCTTTCCTAAAAACATACTGAACAATCAGAATAGCAAAAGTTCTACTGACCACAGCCTCCAGGAAATCAAAGTGAAAAAACATCCTCGTGAGCCTCAGAACAGTGGGACAGTGAATTCTGCTCCACCATAAACCACAAACAACAGTAGCACCCATACAGGACATGCTTAGGATCAGCAGCTGTGCAGCAGTATTGGAGAGGAGAGAACAGAGTTCTGATAGTTTCAGTACCAGTACTTGCTAGTTTTGTGACTTGGATCTGTTATAAGACCTTTCTGTGAGGCGATTTTATTAGTGGCAAAATGCATATGATAATGCTCATCTCAGTAAAGTTTGGGGAAGATGAAATAGGATAGTGAATATGCCTAAAATGCATTCTTTCAGTTGTTAATTTTCACCTATATTTTGTATATTTAAATCTGTATGTGTTTAGATTTGCACCTTTCTTTCCTTCTTTTACTTTTACTAGTCCTGGTTGAAGTTTGCTACAGAGATACATATAACAATTATTTCAAATTTGTTTTCTTGCCATATTTGAATAGCAGAGATAATTTTTCTAGTTAATTTATCATGCTATGTAGGTTGGACTCTCTTATCTCATTTTTTAGCTGCTACTTGGAAATTGCTTTTCTTATAATCAATCCTGTCTATGTATTTGACCTTGGCTTGCTATCTGATTTTATTACTTAGCATAACCATTAACTTGTTTGATTATCTTTAATTAAGTTAAGTGGAGTCTGAACATGGAAATGCCCTCGTTTCTGGATAGGTCAAGTTTCTTCTTTGCTGATTGTGAAAATTTAGTCAATTCCTTTTTCCCTTTGTAAATAAAAGCTATACTTCTGTCTCCATATTTGTCTCAGAGGAAATGACAGTTAAAAATATGGATTAGCAAAAAAATAAAATGTCTTTAAAATAAAAAAATTCTTAATCATAAAAAATAAAAAAGTGGATTAGGTAAATAAATATTTTAATAATAGTACAACATTTTTTAAATAGAGATTTTTACTTGTTCAATTAGTAAAAATTTATTTATGTCTTAGCCTTCAACTAAATTTTACAGTTAAAAACTAGCATGTTAGATTTGTTACACAAGCCTCCATCTAGGGCTACACACTTCTACGACATAGATATATAATTTATAATTGATTAAATGCAATCTTTCTGATCATTCCTTGGGCACTTGGTTAAAAGCCAAATTTTCTTTCATTATGTTTATATAAAAAAAAATTGGATTTCATTATATTACTTTGACTTCTAGCACTATTTCGTTTCCCCTCCAATGCTCAAATAACAGGAATAGCAAGTTGGTGGCCTACTCAAGAAGGTCAGGGCAGGTGAGTCTAGCAATAGTAGATACACACACACACACACACACACACACACACACATACACACACACACACACACACTCAGAACTGAGAGGGGATAAAAGCCGGTCTTTGTACTTCAAAGTTTCTAAATCCTGGGTTCTTTTATCTTGCAGGGAAGGTAAACCTGCTTTTATAAGTTCTGGGCCCTTTCTCAAAGGTAGTAAAATTACTGTTTACAGAGAAACTGGAGACCTTTTGTGCTCCAGGCCCTAAAGGAGAAGGCGATGGAGTCTAGAAGGTTGGTGGGCATCTACCAGTGTCAGGAGTAGTGCAAAATTAACTCCTATGAATTGCTGCGAGGTAGCCAGGCCTGTAATCTTAGCTACTCAGGAGACTGAGGCAGGATGATAGCAAGTTTGAGGCCAGCTTGGGTAACTTAGCTAGATCGTTTCTTGAAATAAAAAGAAACAGGGATGTAGCTCAATGGTGTAAGGTGATCAGCAGGACCCAAGAGACAAAACACCCTGGAGGCCGGTCCGATCAGGGAAGGTTTATTAAAGGGAAGCTGCTGGGCTGCCTCATGCAGGAGAGCAGCAGTGTTAGGGGTCCTATCACATAGGAAAAATAACTTGGATTACAGTGGCTCCAAAGAAGGCCTGGCACAAGAGAAGGCAAAGTCATCAGTGTTCGCTGATGGATTGAATGTCATCAGCCTATTAAGGGTGATTCCAAGATTTTAACAAGGATGAGATTTTATTTATTGCTAGGATGGGGAACTGAGGAAAGAACATACATTTGCATTAGGGTAGATGAAGCTGAGATGCCATATGAACTGGGGACACATTCAAACCAGAGAAACAATAGAATCAGATACAGAAAGAAAAGAGAAGACTTTTTTGTTTCAGTATTGGTGATTGAACCCAGGGGCATTCTACCTCCAAGCTACATCCCCAGTCCTATTTTTTTATTCTTTATTTTGAGCAGGGTCTCATTAAGTTGTGGAGAGCCTCACTAACTAGCTGGGGCTGGCCACGAACCCATATTCTCTGGTATCAGCTTCCCAAGTACTGGGATTACAAGCATGTGCCACCACACTCAGCTAAGAGAAGATTTTTTGATACAGAAAGATAAAAATGTGTATGGGTTGTAATTGGTTAGCAGGCAGGTACCACTGAGCATACCTTTTGAGCAGGTCAAGCTATTAAAATGGGAAATATCTTTATGAATCTGAAATACAACTCACCAGATGTTCTCAACAGAAAACAGCCTGTGATGGGTATTAACAGAGAGTCAGTTACTGGGCATTAGCACCCATGACATCCATTACTCATCCTTTACTAGTAAGCTGATTAAGCGGTTTCTTTAGTAAAAATAGCTGCCAAATTTTTTATTTTCTAGAAGTCAAAGAGTTCTGAGGGCTTGGTCTTCAAGTATTTGACCCCAAATAGTGTTGTACTAATAGCCTTGCCATTTATAATGTAAGCCAAGGAATGTATGAATCTGAAATCAGTGGCTTAATCATACCATTTATGAGTATTTTATTAAGCACCAAGATGGCCATTGGAAATTTTGATCAACTTTAAGTTAACATTGTTATTACACTGTCATCTCTGCTCCCCCTCACTGCATGTCCTACCCCACTACTCACATGATCCCTCAACCCTATCCCTGCCACCCCTTTGCTATTCTGCGACAGGCCAAGACTACCTCACAGCAGGACTGGCTATATCATTTTGGGGACCCATGTGCCAAATGAAGGCGTAGGGCCTCTTGCTTGAAAATTACTAAGAATTTCAACACAGTGACTGCAGAGCATTGAAGGAAGTGTGAGGTACTTCTGAGGGAGCCCTGTGTGACTGCACAGGTCCAACACTCTGCCTTTGTTTTTGGCATGTCCTCCACTGTGGTGTTATCTTATCAGACACCTGCTGAACTCCTTCACTTCATTCAAGGTGTCCTTCTTTGAACACCTTATGAAACAGATCATTAACCTCTCCCTTCTTTTCTTCACTCTGAATTATCATTCATTATAGGACCCAATTGTTTTTTACATGCATTTTTATTTGTTGTCTGTTCTCTCCACTAGCATGCAAGGTCCGAAATGGCATAAACTTCGTCTTGTTTATTGCTGTCTTCCTAATGTACAGAATAGTGCCTGACACGTGCTACATATATCACATATTCTTGCTGAAGAGATGTTATAGTCAATGAAAGTCAAGTAACGTATTTTTTGTTGTTGCTGGTGTGTGTGTGTGTGTGTGTGTGTGTGTGTGTGTGTGTGTGTTACTGAGGATTAAAACCAGGGACATTTTGCTTCTGAACTACATCACAGTCCTATTTTTTTTTTTTTTTTTTTTTATTTTGAAACAGGGTTTTGCTAGGTGGCTGAGAGTCTGACTAAGTTGCTGAGGCTGGTCTCAAACCTCTGATCCTCCTGTCTCAGCCTCCCAAGCACTGGGATTACAGGCATGCATCACCATTTTCTACATGGAAAACACACCTTTTTTGGTTGTTTTATGTGTTATGTAGAAGAAAGCAGTAGCCTCAGCAGCTTCCCCAGCTCCTCCCCAGCACCACTGCTGTCCCTTAGATTCTTCTTCTTGCTCCTCTCCCTTGCCTGAGAGAGGGAACAAGGGAAGGACAGAGGAGAAGGGCAAGCTACAGGGCTTGAGGAAAGATTATACAAATTTAATTTAAGACACATCATTTTCTCTTTCTATAGAAGTTATTTGCTTAGTTTTCTAATAAAGGCTTCATCGATCTGCCAAAAAAAGTAATTATTTAGATAACCCCTGTGACCATGTCTGCAACTTCTATTTCATCAGATATCAGTCAGGGGCTCGTGCAACTTGTCTGACATGATCTCCTTTTAATAAAACCTATGTCGATAGGTCTCAAACCTTTAATCACTTGTTGTTTACATATTGATTTCCTTAATTTGAAAGCTTCACCCTTAAGTTTTTAGCATCCTGTAGTTTTCTTTCTTTTCCTTTCTTACAGTTCAATCATTTTCTGTGTTTTGCCCATTAAATAGTCTCCTTAACTCAAGATATATAACCCTTTACTCTTTTACCTAGCTTTTTTTCCTTCCTGTAGTAGCCTTTTAAAAACTTTTAAAAAATATAATCTACCTCTTCCAAAAGTTTAACAGAGCATTCTTGATAGAATAGAAAGTTGTCCAAGTGGCTTGCTTATTTATTATCGGGAACCCCAGGCTGAACCCTCAACCGTGAGGCTCCAATAAAGACGCTTCCTGAATGTTGCTGATTCAAACCTCTCTTTATTATACCTCTCTCTCTGGGATCGAGGGCATTACACAAGCAGTAACAAACACAGCACAGAAGCCGTCTCTCCAAATAGTGCCTTTCCAACAGACTCCCAATAACCCCTCTCTCCAGCAATCCACCTTCCACTAGCAACCAACAACCTTTCCTCCCAGAACTTCTCCAGCAACAACCCAGCCAGCCTCTCTCTCACATGCGAGAGGTGGAGGCTCTTAAAGCCACACAGGGCCTAAGCCACGAGGGGTCTCACACAGCTCTCACCTGGGCCGGCCACAAGCCAGGCATGCTGGTGCATGCGCTCTGGCGTGGCGCAGCCCTAGAATGTTTCCACCTGCAGCTACTTCTGGCACTCTGCCAGGTGCCATCTAGAGGCGGGGTCTTTCCGGCCGGGGTAGGCCCCCGACTATTTATTTATTTATTTATTTATTTATGTATTTATTTATACTGGGGATTGAACCCAGGAGCATTCTACTTCTGAGCTACATGCCCAGGCCCCACTTTTTCTTTCTTTCTTGTAGATCTCTCAAACTCGTGCTTTCTCACTGGTTGGTTCATTTTTCAAGACAGCCTCCATAATCCTTCTCATCCCACTTGCCCTTTTTCAACATGATTTCTCCAATCCTTACCTCAAGAGGTGGTGTCTATTTCCTGTCTCTTGAATTTGGACTAGCCCTGTGACTTGGTTTGATCAACAGAATCTAATAGAAATGATGCAGCATAACTTGCAGGACTAGCCTCACAGATTCTTTTTTGACTCCTGTGAAGAAGCAGTGGCTAGAGTGTTGAATGATAAGAAATGAGACGGAAAAAGAGAAACCCAGGGAGTCCCTGGCCATTTAAGTCACCCTAGGTAGGGCTCCAGGTGTGTGATTGAAACCTGACCCCAGCACCCTGGCTCCTGTAGCTTTTGTCAAGCTGTCTCAGTAAACACCAGGTAGAACCGAACTGATTGCCAATTCCTGCCCAAGTTGCAGAATCAGAGAAGTAAAACAAATACAGTCATGGGACACATAATAGCATTTTGGTTAACAATGGACCACATATATGATGACAGTTCCAAAAGATTATAATAGAGATGAAAAATTCCTGTTGCTTAGCGACACTAGCCTTTGTAACATGATAGTACAATGCATTACTTATATTTTTATGGTGATGCTAATATAAAAAGACCCGCTGTGCTTCCGGTCATCTGAAACTATACAGCACATACGATTATATATAGGACATAGTACTTGCTAATGACAGTAAAGGCTTATGCTACTGGTTTATATTTACTATAGTACACATTTTAATCATTTTAGAGTGTACTCCTTCTAGTTATAAAAAGGAAAAGTTTACTATAAAACAATGTATTTGGTTACCTTGTCAGCAGCCTCACACATCTTGTGTTTACCTTGACTCACAATTGTACCAAGAGGCCACACTGAGTGACTGACCTGTACCATATAGGTTTGTGTAAATATACTTTACAATGTTCACACAATAAAGAAATCACCTAACAATGCATTTCTCAGAACATTTCCCTGTTGTTAAGTGACACGTGGCTTTAAATGGCTGAATTGTTTTAGGATGGTTTGTTTCATCACAATAAATCCCTGGAAAAGGCCTTTCTGCTTCCATTTTGACCGTCTTGCGAGTCAGTCACCACATATAAAACTTCAATGAGATTATGGAATGATGAGAGTGAAGTTCCAGCTCCCAGCTATCGTTACCAAGGCCCTAGATATGTGGATGAAGCCATTATCTGAGACTTTATAGCATAGTCCACCTTCCTGCTGAATGCAGGTACATGAGGGAGCCTGAGAAAGACCAGCAGAAGAATCACTTGGACAACCTACAGTGTCATGATTGTTGTTTTAAGCCACTATGTTTTAGGGCAATTTGTTATGTGGCAATAGATAACACACACACCCATGATACACCAGTGTTTCCCAGAAGTGACAATAGTGAGGTGCTTGGTTTGTAATGTGTTTGGGGTATGATAGCCTTTAACCATTAATGAAATACTTTCTATGTCCTGGCATTTTATTTATGTTTTGTTTAGTCTTCATGATAATGCTACAAGGCAGGTAATTTGGCCGATGAGAAAGTTAAGCTTCAGAGATGCTAGATAACTTACCTAAGGCTTTACAGGTAGCACCGTCAAAGCAAAATGGTGAAAAGTAATGTTAATGTCTCATTTCAGGCTTCCTCCAGCTCTTTTCTCTGTATGGCAATGCTCTCTAATTCATTTTCATTACTTCCAGACTTGCATCCTTTTAGCAGTCCAATCAGATCTTCATTGCTGAAGCTAATGTTATCAAATACATGTCTATGGGGTCCTTTGACTCACCTATGGTGTTATTAAGGCATCAGTAAGATCTTTTGGCTTGCTCTTATAAATGCCCCACTAGCCATGGGATAAAGTGTGTGGCATTCAAAGTCTCTCTTTTTGCTTGTCCATCCAGCTCCATCTCTCAACATTTTCTTTACACATAATCTATCATGTGCAATCACTTGCAATTCCCTAAACCCCATCTTCTTTGTGTGTGTGTGTGGGGGGGGTACTTGGAATTGAACCCAGATTCTACCTATTAGCTACATCCCCAGACTTTTCTATTTTTAAAATCCATCCTGTGTCCCAAACACCTGGCTTAGGCTGGTCCTTAGTGAGAGAAATACTTCAGAAAAGAAGTGAGACTCAACAAGTTTCAGTCATGTAGCCAGGGGCCTTGGATGTTATGCTAACATACAATCTAAGTGTTTGCTACCTATCCTACGGCCTCCTATTGATCTTGGGCTATACTTAATTCTAGCAGAATTTTAAAGTCATCAGCCCCCATTCCCATTTTCTGGAAAGCACAACATCACCTTTCTCTTCCTTGTCTTCCCCACCCCCATAAATGTCTCCAAGAGCCCCTGGCTTTCTGGCAAAGACAATGAGTGTTCCCCAGATATAATAGATATTCTTTTCCTATATTACCAAGCCTCACTTTCAGTA
>PVLC010036605.1:0-15718 GCA_004027655.1 Graphiurus murinus
ATTTTTTAAATGGCTGGTGTAAAAATAAAAGGAAGCATTCAAAGAACATCATAGATCCATGTTAGTTACATACTTGCACTAGAACTCCCAGTGAGGCCAGGGTATGCAATCTCTCTATGAGGTATCTCAGGACTTTCACTTGAAAATGCCTAACCAGTCTTATTTGGACCAGTTTTAGAGAGGGCAATCCAACATAGTTAATTTTCATTCCTCATAGGGAAATGTTGCGAGCATATTTTTATAGCTGAGGCTATACAGAAAGATGGCACCAACCCAAGATGGCAAGAGGTCAGCAAGTTGACTACAGGACTTGGGGAAAGAAATGCTGACAAACACTTAGAATCTGAGGATATCTGAATCTGCAGTTACTGTATAACTCATTTAGCTATGGTGAAAACCTTTTTATTTAAAGAATCTTCAAATATCTTGAAAGTTTTTAACATTGACTCAGATCTTAAGGATGGAATCACATAAAACAACCAATCTAAAGAGTCTTGGTCAAAACAAGCAGCCTTTTTGGGAATTTGAGCCCCACAAAGTCATAGGAATGGGAAATGGAAATACGTAATCCAGTTAAAGTCACTAATATTTAGAAAGCCTTGATTGCTTAAGGGCATATTTTCTTGCTTCTAGTGCAAAAGTCTGTTTATTCCAAGAAAAATACAGAGAACTGTTCTGTTGAAATCTACTGAAACAAGCAAGGACCAAGCAGGCCTTTAACAAACAGCCTTTTGTTGCCACAAACCCCCCCTCCCCCCCATCCACTGAATTGTCCCAGTGTCTGACTACAGGGCTCAAAAAGAAACAAAAATGCCCTATGCGATGTCCCCCTTCCCCACACACATAAGCACTTTGGAAGGAGTTAAAATTAAAACTGCCACCAAATGGCCCCCAGGCCCCCAAATCTAAACATGGATAACTTACTACGTTATTCTGAGAACTGAAGGCTACATAAAACCCACTTAAGTTCATTTTTATTTCAAAATTTTTTTAAACTGGTTACTAAAGGTGCTTAAAATAGGACAGCTGGAGTTAAACATATGATGACCGCACCTCCAATAGCTTGTCCTGTAGTCTCCATCTTCCTTCTTTGCTCGTTATCCTTGAAGACTGGAAACAGTAATGGCACTTCTGTCTCCTACTGCACTGTGAGCTCTTAGAGGAAAAGGGAAAGTTGACTTTGCATTCCTAAAGCTTCGCGCATGGTACCAGACAGGAAGGACGTGTTTCATAAATACTTTGTTGAATGAGTGACACCGACAGGAAGTTCACGATGGTACAACTTGAGATTTACTTTTTAATGTGTTCATCTAACAAAGCTACTACTGTAAGCTGTTTAGAGCCTGGGTTGGTTAAGAAAAGCCTGTAGATTTGCTTAAGAGGTACCGTTATTTTGCAAATCCTAAACCCAAGAAATGGTATCAGCACAAGGAAAGAACATTCTTTCCCCTTCCTTTTCCAACTGATGAGTTTTCTTCTCTGGCAGCAAACAAGACAGTCATTTGATATTTTCTTCTGATAAAATTCAGTTTTGAGGAAACTGCCATCACTAATTAACCATGCTGGAATCCCACCATGTTGTACCTATCTTGTTTTAATCATCTCGGTGAGAACTTTCCAAGCGTGAGAGTAAAACAATGTCAATTTCTGCTGACCTGCTGAAATCAAGGAGTTGTTACATAGACTTTTTGTTAGTTATAGGAGCTCTCTGGCTTGCCCCACTTGGAAGCCTAGGATTTTGTTTTACAGTTGTTTCTTTGCACTGCTGGGGAATCCAACCCAGGACCTCAGGGCCTGCTTAGTAGGCAAGTGCTTTTCCACTGAGCACCAGCCCTAAACAGCCCTAATTTTTTTTTTTTTTCTATCTGAAGAAAATGAAGATTTTTCTATAAAAAGTATACCTTTCTTAAAAGAAAATTGGCAAATCTACTCCATATTATCTTTTCTCTCTTTTTTTTTTTTTTTTTTTTTTCAGTACTGGGGATTGAACCCAGGGGCATTTTACCTCCAAGCTACATCTCCAGTCCTATTTTTTTATTCTTTATTTTGAAACAGGGTCTCACTAAGTTGTGGAGGGCCTCAGTAAGTAGCTGAGGCTGGCCGAGAACCCGGATCCTCCAGTCTCATCCTCCCAAGTACTGGGATTACAAGCATGCGCCATCATACCTGGCTTCTGTTGTTCTTTGAAAGACTGCCTTAACATGTAATTTTGCCTTCTTGTCAGGAAACATTCTTGCTACCTTTCAAACTTTAGGACATAAACATATTGTCACTGTATGGAATGGGCTGTATGGATATTTGAAGGACAGTTGTTTGAAAGCTTTTTGTTCTTTTTCCCTTGGTACTGGAGATTGAACCCAGGGGTGTTATACCTCTGAGCTACAGTCCCAGCCCCATTTAATTTTTATTATTACTTATTTATGTGGGGGGAGTGGTACTGGGAATTGAACCCAAGGGCATTCTACCTCTGAGGTATACTTCCAGCCTTTTTTATTTTATTTTATTTTTTTAATTTTTATAAACAGGACCTCACTAAATTGCTGAGGCTGGTTGAACCTGCAGTCCTTTTGTCTCATCTTCCAGGTACAGGGATTACAAGCATGTGCTACCACACCTGGCTGTTTGAAATCTTTTTCAAGTATAAAGTATGTCCATCGAGTACACAAATCTTAGTGACTTAAAGTGAATGCACCCATGTTAACTGCCTCAGACCAAGATTACCAAAAAGCTCATGTCCAATGCCAGTCATTACCACCACAAAGGTAACCACTATTCTGTCATCATACATGATCATTTCTCATCTGTGTTCATGAGAGATACTGGCCTGCAATTTTATTTTCTTGTAATAACTTTGCCAGGTTTTCATATTAGGATTATATTGGACTCATTAAACGATTTCCAAGTGTTTGCCTTTCCTCACTCTCCGAAAAATTTGTGTGTGTATGAGGTTGGGTTTTTTTGGAAAAATTCACCAGAGAAGTCATTGGGTTTGAAATTTTTCTTGTGCAAACTTTTAAATGACAGACTTGATTTCTTTAGCAAATTAGGAGTATTCAGAATCTTTTTTCCTCCTGCTTTTCAGGAAATGTATATTTTATGTTGTTAAACTTATTGGGAAGTTTTTTTTCTTAATTTCTCTAGTATTTTTAATAATGCCTGTAAAATCTATAGAGATGTCTTACTTTAATGTGGTTTTTTTCTTTTTTTGATTAGTCTTACTAGGGATTATCCATTTTAAATAACCCTTCAAAGAATCAACTTTTAGCTTTGTAGATTTTGTTCTTTATATATCAGCTTTTTATCTAATTGATTTTAGCTCTTCTCTTTATTCCCTTCCTTCTACTTTGTGTTTATCCCCTCCTACCAGTCCTAAAGTTAGTAAAAAGTTAGAATGTTTTTTTTCAACCTTCTTTTTTAAATTCATGAACTTTAAGTTGTACATTTTCTTATATATGCTGCTTTAACAGATATGTCTTGATATATGTTTTCCCATGGATCCTTTCAAAGTGTCTTGCTTACTTTCAAATTACTTGGAGTTTTTTATTTTTAGTTTAATTCTACTGTGGTCAGAAAACATATCCTATGTGATTTCAGTTTTTGTATATTTACCACGACTTGTGTTATGGCCCACATATGATCTATTTTTGCAAATAATGTACACATGAAGGTGTATTCTGTAGTTCAACTTTTTATATCCTGATTTTTTTTGTATAATTGGTCTACCATTTATCAATAATTTTATATATTTGTCTCCATTTTTGTTTCATTATAAGATATATATATAATATATATATTATCGTTTTAGTTGTTAAACTTTGCTTTGTGTGTGTGTGTGTGTGTGTGTGTGTGTGTGTGTGTGTGCTGCACCCCCAGCCCTATTTTATTTTATTTTACTTTGAAACAGAGTCTCACTAAGTTGTGGTGGGCCTCACTAAGTTGCTGAGGCTGGCTGTGAACCTGCAATCCTCCTGTCTCAGCCTCCCAAGTACTGGGATTACAAGCATGTGATACCATGCCTGTCTTAACATATTTATAATAGTATTCTGTGTGTGTGTGTGTGTCACTAGGGGTTGAATCCAAGGGCACTCTGAGCTACACCTCCAGCCCTTTTTTCATATTTTATTTTGAAACAGGGTCTCACTAAGTTACCATGTACTGATCTCAAACCTGCATTCCTCCTATTCAGCTCCCCAAGTACTGGGATAAACAGGCATGTGCCACCACACCTGGCTATAATGGTATTCTTAAAATCCTAGTTGAGTGACTTGAAATTTAAAGGTGTTCCATTTGGTAGTGGCACTAATTTCCCAAGGGTTATTGGAAATTAGGACCAATACTTTTGACCTCTATAATATAATGAGTAAGTGTGTTAGGTTAGCAACATTGGAGATTATGTAGGGCTCAAAAACAATACTGCACAATTGTTACTATCCAAAATACTATAACACTGGTGATGGAAGGTGTTTACCTTTTATATCAGTAAGGATTACATAGACATGACATTTGGTGGTGGTATCTGGTCTGGAGGATCCAGAGGAATGTTGATAGCACATTCCAGTGTCCTTGGCTTATGGTACCCAGAAGGAGGGAAATGGTAATTGCTTTGGATAGGAACTCACTAGTATAGACTTGAAATAGCTGCTGAGGGGGAGATCTCCCTACTAATGAAATATTTTATGCAACAAATTAACATCCTTCTTTACTTCTATTTTTATATTAATTATAAAGTTAGAAGAAAGAAAAGGTTTGAACTATAGACAGGCTCTCATTCAGACCCTGAAAGGGAAAAGATGTATAGTTGATGCTATGCAGAACTCTAAATGTTTCTTAGGAACATTTCTACTTGAACTATTTCATATTGAAATCATAGGTTAATCAGTGAATTTTTAAGTGGAGAAGAACCTCAGAGACCACTTGATCTCACTGTCATGGTTCTCAGTACTTCAATGTAGAAATATAAAGCACACTTTCATTATGTTGCTCATGTCATGCAAGTAGATGTATTGCTGAATACTTGAAACTTTGACTTTAAAGGTAATTATGAGCCCTTGAAACTTTGACTTTAAAGGTAATTATGAGCCAGGTATGGCAGCACATGCTTCTAATCTCGGTACTTGGGAGGCTGAGACCAGAGGATCTCAGGTTCTAGGACAGCCTCAGAAAGTAGTGAGACTCTCATCAACCTAGTGAGACCCTGTTTCAAAATAAAAATAAAATAGAGCCAGGAGTATAGAGAATGCCCCTGGATTCAATCCCTAGTACAAAAAAAAAAAAAGGAATTATGACCTTTGGGAATAAAAACAGGTTTTAAAATGAACCATACTGTAAGTAAAATGAGCAACTGGTATATTTCACTTCCCAAAGCATTTATAAGGAAAAGTTGTTTTCACTTTGCAGCTTTCAGCTTTAGAGAAAAGGCTTTATCATCTTATTTGTGATGCGGCTTTCTGGACTCTTGACATCTTCATAGAACTTGACTGGAATTTCTTTTTCTTGAAAATGAATGGGCATTTTCTTGCTCTCCACCCTCATGAGCTTCACTGATAGGGGGCCCAAGTTTGAATAATCCTATGGTGAAGAGACACAAGAAGAGAAATTATCTGGCAAGTTAGTATTGATAAACTAGATTTTCTTTATTATAGTTGGCCTTTTTCTGAAAGATTTCATTACCTGAATGAAGCACATGAAATATGAGAGCCACTGTAAATTAAAGAAACAAATGATTTTGTAAGGTTATGTACCCTGTTGGCCATAGTAGGCAAGATTTCCCAAAGAGCAAGCAGTAGCGCTAGCAGTCTTGTCTCACAGAGTTAAGAGGGGTGGGATCTTGGTTAGAGGGGAGAAATACATCCCCTGCAAGCTCCTTACCTGGTGAAAGAGTGTTGGCCATCTGTACATAGCCCTCAACTGGCCAGGGTATAACCACAACAAACCTTCTGTGTTATTCAAGAACAAAGGGGAAGATTCCACAAATGCCACTCTAAATATTCTAATATTAAGCAACTTTTCCATCAAATATTTTCATGGGATTGTTTGCTATTACATAAATAAAACCACATTCTGCCAAACTAGTCTAAGATGTCAAGCAGAAATCTAGTTCATACAAAATCCCATAGCTAACCCCAAACTAGGTTCAAACAGCTCAGGCCCTACCCAATATCCTTAACATGTAACCCCTGCTTTTGAATTCCTTCCACACATCAACAAACCTGAGTGTCCCCGTGTGCCAGGCCCTGTATTCAGTGCTGAGGTGCAATGAAAGCACACAGACTGGTTAGAGAGACAAATGCAGGAGGCATAGTTCCTCTTAAGTGATCACTGTTGATGTTCTTATTTGTCTTCTATGAACTTGTAAGCAATTTGAGGGTTGGACCTGCTCTATAAGCATTTTTGAGACTTCATTACCCTGGCCACCTCCTCAAATCCTCAAACTTCTAATAATTGTAATTGACATGTTGCAGGGTTCTCAGTAGTTATTTGAATTTAGAAGAATAAAAAGGAGGCAATATTTTATTTCTCAAAAATGCTTATAATTGTATTTAGTTTTCAAAATATATAATTATAGAGCCATGACACATGTAAAACTGGAGAAAAGCAAACAGATGGAGGTTTACCATGTTATAGAACATGGCCACAGCAGTCCAGGGACACCACTCACTCATGTGGGTAGTAAGCATACCTCTCATTCAGCCCAGTGGCATATAGTTTGGGGATTTTGTAGACAATTGTCCATTAGCCTGAGATGATTCCAAGATACTCCTGGGGGAGTTTGGATATTAGAGAGACTAGTACTTTAGTCTTTGTGTGCATGGGTGTGGGTGTGTTTGTGTGTTTCTAGGAATAAACCTAGGGCCTTATGAATGCAAGGCAAGCACCCTATCATTGAACCTCATCCCCAGCCCCATAACTTCAATCTTCAAATGGTCATGTGATGGTATCAAGACTGAATTGTAATTAGTTAAAACGGTGGTTTATTCCATTTCTTTTTTTTTTTTTTTTCTTTTGCATCCTTCTTCCTTCTACGAGACTTTAAGTTCTAGGAGAGCTTTTAAATTTTTGACAGTACCAAGAGAGGAAATAGCAAGGAGTTACTGTGAGGGTAACTGGGATGTACCAAAAAGAGATCTTAAAAGGCAGCCAAATGTGGTGGCTCATGGTTGTAATCCCAGTACTGGGGAGGCTGAGATAGGAGGATCACAGGTTCATGGCATTTCAGCTACTTAGTGAGGTCCTCCGCAACTTAGTGAGACTCTGTTTCAAAATAAAGAATAAGAGCTGGGCGTGGTGGCGCACGCTTGTAATCCCAGCATTCGGGAGGCTGAGACCAGAGGATCCGGGTTCGCGGCCAGCCTCAGCTATCTAGTGAGGCACTCCGAAACTTAGTGAGACTCAGTTTCAAAATAATAAAAAATAGGGATGGGGTATAGCTCGGAGGTAGAATGCCCCTGAGTTCAATCCCCAGTACCGCAAAAAATTAATAAAGAAAGAAAGAATAAAAGATGGATGATGTAGCTCCAAGGTAGAATGCCCCTGGGTTCAATTCCCAGTACCAAAAAAAAAAAAGGCTTGATACTCTAGGTTTTATCTAATGGTACATGTGAAAGTTTGTACTTTCCAAAGAGAGCCTCATATATATCCTATACTACATATTTTTCTTATAATGTGATGGTGACCCTCCTCCATCAGGATGTAGGCACTGTGTTTCTTCCCCTCAGGGAGTACTCTGTAACTACAAAAAGCAAGTGAATGTGGTGGATATGATAGTATATGATTTCTAAGACTAAATCATTTAAAAAATAAAAATCAGTTTTTATCTTTGTCTCTGAGATTGCTTGCTCTGGAAGAAACCAGACACCATAACAGAGGGTGTCTTGAGACAAAACACCCAATGGAGAGGCCCAAGTGAAAAGAAACTGAGGCGTCCAGTTTAGCTAGCGTCAACTTGTCAGCTATCTACCTGCCCCAGTTAGCACTTCAGATGAGTGAACCATAGCTAACGTGATTGCAACTGCCCCAGAGCCCACGTGGCAACTGTCTAGTGCAGCCCTTCCTGGATTCCTAAACCAACAGAAGCCCCAAAAGAGAGTAATTCTTCTAAGGTGGGCATGATGGAACACACTTATAATCTCAGTACTTGTGAGGCTGAGACAGGAGGATCCCAGGTTCGTGGTTAACCTCAGCAACTTGTGAGGCCACAACTTCATGAGGCTCTGTTTCGAAATAAAAAAAAAAATTGGGCTGGGGTGTAGTTCAGAAGTAGTATGCCCATGAGTTCAATCTCCAGTACAAAAATAAAAAGTCTTCTAAGCCCCAAGATTGGGGGTAATTTGTTACACTACATTAGATAACTTAGACTGTATACTAGTAATGGAGGTATGTAAGTGAATATATGGTGCAAGTTGGCCAAGAGTAGGAGTGAAAGAGAGTATCCAATGAGAGATCTGAATGGTGGGCCAGTTTTACTAATAATTGCAAACTGTATTCTTCAATATATGTCTTGTAGGTTACTTTTCTCAATAGAATAGCATTCTTCTAGTAGCTAAAATTGTATTCTAATGAATCTTACCTTGAAATCCCGCTCATCTTCATATAGTAAATATTTCGTAGGAGAACCCCCAATCTCTGTGCACACACTGTCCTCTTCACGTGTCTTTAGCTCCTGAACGTCTCTGGCACTGTCTTCATGACTGAGGTGGGAGGCACTGCTTTCAAACAATGAGCTCGACATGTTTTCACTTTCTTCTTCTGTGGGCTGCAGTTTTGTCTTCTCTCCTGAGACAAATGCAAAGAAATTATGTATACAGATGAATACATATTAGACTGGTAAAAACAAAGTACAATACCTTCTATGTCACATTTTTAATCTGAAGGAACTTTGAGCATTAGAAATGGAAGGTTTATTCATTAAAGAGGGAGCCCTGTTTTTAAGAAACACTAAGTTGCATTTCCTTCTGTTAACTTTAAGTTGCAGTAATCATTTGGGAACTTATGTGTGTGTTGGCATTTTGGTTGACTAAATTGAGACCTAAACTAAGTCAGTGTAGGCCACACCCCATCCCTCTCCTTTAGTATTTCATTGTGAAACATGGTGAAGTTAATTAGGAACTTGAGAAAGGAGATAGATTAGGACAAGCATTGCAAGAAGGACCTGGCGTGTATCTACTTCCTTGAGCAGCTCCTGGGTGTAGGTGTATGCCCATAATAGATGCTCAATAGCTGTTTATTAATCTGAGAAAAACACACACACACACACACACACACATTAACAATCATTGCAAGAAATATAACACCTGTATATGTTTCTGGTGACTCCAAAGGCATTTTCTCAGGTTGCAGTGGCTGCCCTGCAGCTTGAGTAAGATATAGCCGCCTGAAAGAGAAAATAAAGTCTGTCAGTATTGTATTGCTTCTCTCCTGGGTGGTGGAAACACATTAAAGAAAAAGTTTAAGCTGGGCATGGTGGTGCACGCTTGTAATACCAATACTTGGAGGCTGAGACAGGAGGATCACAGGTTCACGGCCATCCTCAGGGACTTAGCAAGACTTTCAGCAACTTAGACCTTCCGCAACTTAATGAGACCCTGTTTCAAGATAAAAAATAAAATAGGGCTAGGGGTGTAGCTCAGAGGTAGAATATCCCTGGATTAAAAAAAAAAAAAAAAGGAAATAGAGGAAGAAGGCAAACAATTTCTTCCCTGAGCAGCACAAGGCAAGTGGGTTGGCAGCAGACAGTCCCTACAGTATTTGGCGTGTGGCTTGTACCTTGGTGGGTAATTAACACAGTGATTCTAGAATGTCAGGAGCAGGAAGCAGTGGCACCTGAGGGTGGTAGGAGGGAAGGTTTGCTGAAGGAGGAGAAAACTGAGCTAAGTCTTGAAGAACCAGGAAAAGTTCACCAGGGAGGAGCTGGGGATGAGGGAAGGGCACTCCAAAATGAGGAAATAACACATTTAAAGTCCCGGAAATGAGAGTGAGCATGACCCCAATTAGGTGGCTGTTGTCGTAATTCAGGTGAGGAGTGATAGTTTCAGAATGGGAGGGATTCCAGATGAAGAGAAAGAGAAGAGAGCAAGAGGAATGCCACCTGAGTCCGGGCTATCACCAAGTGCCATGTTTTGGCTTTAGACCCAGTGAATTGAAGTGTGTGTGCTGTGCAGTTCCGTGTGTGTATTTAGTTCTGTGCTCTCCTTTTCAGAATGCCCACTGAATTTCCAGTGAGAAGCTATGATGCCTTGAGAGCTCTGTATGGCATTTCCATGAGATTTGCCTGAAAAGAGCATGAAGTCCCTTACAGATGTGCGAGCAGCTACTCATACTTGGCAGTTGAGTAACCAAAGTAAATCCCTCGAGTCAAGGGCTGGACATTATTTAAAGAACACGAATAAAGCATTACCTAGGCACAGCATCAGCAAATACTGTAGTTATATACAATATTTACATATATAAAACCTTCCAAAGACAGCATAGTAGATTAGATTCATACATAATTCTGATTTGTGGACATGTCTGAGGATATGAAATTATTTCCTCATTTTAAGATGTTACTAAATGCCATAACCTTCATAAATCTATCTTTCTCCCTTAACCATCAGTTTTGTTTTGTTTTGTTTTGAGGTACTGGGAATTGGACTCAAGGGCATTCTACCTCCGAGCTACACCCCCAGCCCTATTTTTTATTCTTTATTTTGAAACAGGGTCTTACTAAGTTGCAGAGTGCCTCACTAGGTAGCTGAGGCTGGCCACGAACCCGGATCCTCTGGTTTCAGCCTCCCAAATGCTGGGATTACAAGCGTGCTCCACCACGCCCGGCTAACCGTCAGTTTATTGTCACTTCTGTACCACTATTCATGTGTCCTCTGGAGATAGGTCATGTTTATTTATTTCTCATCACTCTACTAATATACAGGACTGAATTATCAACACAGAGATGGAAAGGCAGTTACTATAAAATATATAATGTGTTATGTTTCTTTGACTTGGAAATGGGCACAGTGAAAGCTCCTGAACGCTCTCAGATTATCCTTCTGAATAAGAAGTCTAACAAATTAAGGGCTGACATATTTCCCTATTTCTTTATTGCTGATCTTTCTAAGATGTTCTGAACAGTTGCCTCAAAGAGTTTACAATCCAGCAAGGAAGCAGATACTAAATAAATAAAAGAATGATAAAAGTGGTTACAAAGGAAAAGTGCAGGGTTATGGAAGCATGTTCCAGGAATACCTAGCGTGGTTCGTATAAATATCACCTGTGATGTTTCTTTTCCCATCAGAAGACTTTGATTTCATCTCTTCTAACTCTGAAGCAGGGCTGAGAACTCTTTGTCATTCACTAAAGAAAACAAATCCCTAAAGCATGAATGAACAATGTGGACTTTACTCAAGATTGTTGTGGGGAAGACAGGATAGGGTTAAATTGCAAACTACACAGCAAACATTGAAAATCCCCATTAAAAGTTTCACATCTGGGCTGGTGATGTAGCTCTGTGGCAGAGCACTTGCCTAGCATGCATGAGTCCCTGGGTTCAATTCCCAACACTGAAAAAAATTTAAAAAAAAAACAAGGTTCATATCTCTCTTCCTGCCCTTGCCAAGTTCTCTCAGCCAATGAAAAGATTCCCTTTGTTTAATTATTAGAGCTCCTTATCCGTATCAGCACCAAATCAAATATACCATATGGAGCTGATGGAAGCAGAGAAGTGGGGCTTGCAGTTTAGAGTAGCTCCTTCCTAAGAAAAGAGGACAGTAGACAGCAGGTAGAACAGTGATTAGAAGCCACACACTGGCAGAGATTACACACAATCGCAAATGCAGTAGCATTAAGAGGCAGGACAGGAATGTGGAGCTGGAGACCCGATCTTGAAGCTGAGGGCTGACAAGAGGCACTTTCCCCTTGGAGCCTCCAAGGCATCAGCTCAACAGGCTGAAGTATAGGAGTCTAGTCATCAGTTCACTCAGTTTCACCTTCTATGTCGTGTTGACATCTGGTATCTACTCTTCCTTGAGCACACAATTGTGAAAGGGATGTAGGTGACCTCTCCATCCTGACCTATCTAGCTTTCAGCCTACAAAGTAATCTCACAATTTCTCTAATCTTGTATCCTGACACCCATCATCTAGCCTGGCAAACATGAAATCCACAACTTACCTGCATCCAGCTTTCTTGGATCACATTACAAAGTTTGCAAATAGTATTTTCCCATGTCATGCAAGCATTAGGAACTGCATACATGGACATTTTTTGTCCCCCCCCCCCACCCACCTTATTCAACTTCTTACGTACTTTAATTCCGAGATCTAGAGATTCCTCTCCCATACTTGCAGATATACACATTTGTGTGACTTCCTTTCTCTTCCTAAACATGCTACAGTTTAGATTATTTCTTGTTTCTATTCACCCAAATCATGAGAGTCACTTTGAATTTTAATTTCATATTCCAGGACCCTACTTTTCCATCAAGATTGATATAAGGCCTTTTTGTCATTATTGTTGTTGTTAGTAAAAATAAAAAAAATAGCTAACTTAAAATATAAGAAGCCATATATATGTATTTGGTTTCTCCTGTGCAGGAAACAAACGTGACCTGGAATGCCAGGCTATTTTCTATACCTACAAAGTAGTTTAACTGTTTCATCAGAGGAAGTAATTCTATAGTCCACAAGGTAACCAGAAGGCCAGAACACCTCCAAGAAGCTTCCAGAAAGTTGAGCATACTCTTCCTGTGCTAACTCTATGCCTCATATATTTTCTGCTGCTGTTATGTGTTTAATTCATGACCATTTTTCCCATGGGCCTGGAGGCTCCTGAAGGTTGGCAGCTGTGATATTCATTGCTAAGTGTTTTCTATTATGACTATAGTGCATTGGCAAAAAAGTCAAAATTTATACATGGGTCAATAGTGAAAATCTAGCCGGGCGTGGTGGCGTACGCTTGTAATCCCAGCATTCGGGAGGCTGAGACCTGAGGATCTGGGTTCGCAGCCAGCCTCAGCTACCTAGTGAGGCACTCTGCAACTTAGTGAGACTCAGTTTCAAAATAAAGAATAAAAAATAGGGCTGGGGGTATAGCTCGGAGGTAGAATGCCCCTGAGTTCAATCCCCAGTACCGCAAAAAAAAAAAAAAATTGTGAAAATCTTATACCTTCATCATGACCATTTTTTGAGTTCTTTTCTTTTTAACTCTTACAATCTGATTGGAGCACTGAAGAATTAAATCATCTTAAAAAACACACACACACACACACACAGAACTTTTCATAGATACAAATGTTTACAAAACACTTTCCAGATATGTTAATGACTTTTACCTGGGTATTTTGAGATCCACAAGTTTACAGTTGAATAGTTGATCAATAAGCACCAAGTTTTCTTCTTGAAGCTTATGAATGGTATTTTCTAATCCTTCAACTTCCTTTCTGTGAATTTCAATCTGTTCTCAGAAGAAGAGAATGGATGTTAGTGCTCATTGATTTGGTTCTATAAACACTTCTATAGTAAGTTTAACTCTGAAAGTGCATTTTCCTCATGGGGCAGCTAGTATAACATGTTTTATTTATTACTGAGCTTGCTTTGTCTTTCCTTTGTAAAAAGGAATAGGTGGGGGCTCTTTTCTAGGTCATTCTTCTTCTTTGTGTGTGGTGCTAGAGATTGAATTCAGGTGTGTTCTACCTCTGAGCTACACCCCCAGCCCTATTTTTTATTTTGAAACCAGGTGTCACTAAGTTGTGGAGGACCTTGCTGTAAGTTGCTGAGGCTGTCCTTGAACTTTTGATCCTTCTGTCTCAGTCTCCCAAATACTGGGGTTACAGGCATGCGCCACCACACCTGGCTAGGCCTAATAGCTTTCTATCAGCTTCTGTAATTATGTTCTTTCTGAGCACTGAAGTAGTTCTGAGAAATGTCAGGTATGTGAAATACTATTTGTTCATTCGTCCAGGGCCCTAGTTTTTCATCAAGATAAGGTCTTTTTTGTCAGGTAAGAAAAAATACCTATATGATTGTACTGTGTGCCTACTATGTACCAGAAACTATATTACCCTTGGGGAACAAATGAGCAACAGAATACGATAACATTCTAGGATCTCTTAGTCTAATGGGAAAATGTGATGAAAACAGAAAATGATGTGAGAAAGACTGTAATGGAAGGTATCTAGCTACTGTGGGAAGAGAAAGAGACACACACTCTATTTCTATTAGGTTTTGGGAGACAAGAGAATTTAGTAGAAGACATAACATCTAATCTGCATCTTGAAAGCTGAATAGGGATTCCTTGGGCAGACACAAAAAGATGCTCTCAGGGTAGGAGGAACCACATGTGAAAAGGCATACTTATTTTGATGTGAATATGTACAAAGCTGGAGTATGGAGAAGCAGGAGAGAAACTTAAGGAAAGGTCATATAATGCCAAAGCGCTAGGTGCTGTGGTGCATGCCTGTAATCTCAGTACTTGGGAGGCTGAGATAGGAGGATTGCAGGTTTGAGGCCAGCCTTAGCAACTGATCGAGACCCTATTTCAAAGTAAAAAATAAAACAGAACCAGGGGTTCTGTGGGGGGGGGGGCTGGCTAGGGATGGAACCCAGGGGTATTCTACCTCCAAGCTACACTCCTAGCCCTGTAAAACACCCCTGGGTTTAATCCCTAGTACAACAACAACAACAATAATAATAATAATTATGTAATTCTAAAAAGGCTGGTTTTTATTCTCAAGGTGATTGCTAGACATGGCAGGCTTAGTTAATGTTTTCTGAGGAAATATGACTGACCCAAATATGAACAGAATTTGCCAGTTCTGTTGATAGACTTCTCATCAGTCTTGTGTGTGTGGGGGGGGGAGGGTGGTTAGGGATGGAACCCAGGGGTATTCTACCTCCAAGCTACACTCCTAGTCCTATTTTATTTTTTGTTTGGAAACAGGACCTTACTCAGTTGCTGAAAGCCTTTCATCAGTTTTTAAGATGTGCATTTTGATAGCTTTTGTCTAAAGAAGGCTTGACAATGGGAAGCGTATATAGAAGAATATTGTTAGGTAGAATCCCCAGCTCACCGCTCTGCCACCCAAAGCAGCATGAGCTACCAGGAGGTGTTCATGCAGAGATCAGACAGGAGGAGAATTAGAACTAAGAGTATAAAATAGAGAGGTAGGCTGGTGAGAGTAATAGACAAATAATAAGAACTTTGAGGGAATGAGATGAAACAAAAAAGGCACAGGGACTTAGATTCACTATCTCTTGTTAGGAGTTGCCAAGAGTCCAACTGAGACAAGCATTCAGAAGGAAATGACTCAAACTTTCTACTTTGTCACTGAGACTTGATTGTATTTTGAAATCTTGAAGCATTCAGTATATTACCATTTATTAAATACATGAATTTTTATAAGCCAAGGTTCTGAGCTAGATGTAGGAGGATACAAAGATGAATAAGACATGGCTCCTGTTCTCATGATGGATTATAATCCAGTAAAAAAAAAAAAAAAAGCTACAAATAATTCAATATAAAGTAGTACCAAAGCCGGGCGTGGTGGCGCACGCTTGTAATCCCAGTATTCGGGAGGCTGAGACCGGAGGATCCAGGTTCTCGGCCAGCCTCAGCTACCTAGTGAGGCACTCCACAACTTAGGGAGACTCGGTTTCAAAATAAAGAATAAAAAAATAGGGCTGGGGGTGTAGCTCAGAGGTAGAATGCCCCTGAGTTCAATCCCCAGTACCGCAAAAAAAAAAAAAAA
>PVLC010036607.1:0-15699 GCA_004027655.1 Graphiurus murinus
TGTACTGGGGATTGAAGCCAGGGGTCTTCTACTTCCAGGCTACACCCTCAGCCCTTTTTATTTTTTATTTTGCAACAGGATCTTGCTAAATTGCTTGAGGGCCTTGCTAAGTTGCTGAGGTTGGCTTCAAATCTGAGCTCTTTCTGTCTCAGCTTCCCAAATACTGGGATTACAGGCATGCACCATCACATCTGATACCCTCAGTCCTTTTTATTTTTATTTTTAAATCAGGGTCTCACTCTGGTGCTGAGTGCCTCACTAATTTTCTGAGGCTGGCTTCAAACCTAAGATTCTCCTGTGTCAGTCTCCCAAGTACTGGGATTATAGGCATGCAACACCACATCTGGCTTTTTAACAGAAATTTTAAGGAGTCTAATATCCCAATTCTGAATCCCTTTGATATACTGGGTGGAGGTTAAGAGTAGAGTTTCCTAACATATTGCATGGGATGACAGACATGATTTTATTCAAGTTTTAAGGAGCAGAGAGATGACATCCCTGTATAACTGAAGAGCTTGGGGACACATCAATACTTTCATCAGAGCAGGGGAAGGCTCTTGGTACTCAGACCTCTACCATGACCACCTGACTTCCAGTCAGCTAGACACAACTAAATAATTTAGCAGTTTGGGTTGGAATCAATTTCAATTTGTGCAATTTTCTTGGCTTGCTTGAGTGAATGTACTCTTGTATCTTTTCTCATTAAGGTATGATTGTAGGTAAAAGTTTCCCACCTTATCATAGCTTATATGACTCCATCCTCCAGGGAAGGGCAAAGAGATATGTATAATAAGTGACATAAAATACTCCTCAGAAGAAAACCTAAGGTGCTTCCGGGCGCCTGTAAGAAGACGTCATGACTCTTGGACTGACAGATCAAAGAATTGTTTCCAGGACAGAACATGAGAACAATGAAATGGTCTTGAAGTGTGGGGTCCTCCCGATGAAGGGGGCCCCTACCCCGATCTCCCTGGAGCATCTACCCCGAAAGGGGGTTTTCCTCGGAAAAGGAAGGTTGCGCCCTCAATGAACACATGGCAGGGACTGAGCATCAGAGGACTCATCAGTTTTTTACACAAAGGGCAAAGAATTATATAGAGCAGAGCGAGCAGAGTGTCTCCTTGCAGGGCCAATCAGGGTAAATGTCATTTTGGTCATGCCTCTTTACGCGCTGATCACACTACCAGGGACCTATCAATGTCTTGATCATGCTGAGGAGACATCCCTCATCCAATCCTGGTCTCTGGTAAACACTCTTAGGCCTCCGCCCTCGCCACTTCCCCTCTGCACCATCTTTGATGCCTTTTTTTCCTTTCCATCGGGCGGGACTACCACCTTCTCTCTGGGGATCTTTCCCCACATTGAAGCATGAGTGTTAGCCAGAAAAAGAGAAGAAAGAGCTAGGCATGGGGGCACGTGCCTATAATTCCAGTACTTGGGAGGCTGAGACAAGAGGTTTGCAGGTTCAAAGCTAGCCTCAGTAAAGTAGTGAGACTCTTAGCAACCTGGTGAGACCCTATTTCAGAAACAAAAACAAAAACAAAAAGAATGGAGATGTATCTTGGAGGTAGAATGCCCCTGGGTCCAATCCCCAGCACCAAACAAAAGAAAGAAAGGAGAGGAAGGGGAAAAGGAAGGAAGGGAGGGAGGAAGGGTAAGAGGAAGGAAGGGAGGAAAGGAAGGAGAGAGGGAGAGGGAGAGGGAGAGGGAGGGAGAGGGAGGGAAGAGGGAGAGAGAGAGAGAGAGAGAGAGAGAGAGAGAGAGAGAGAGAGAGAGAGAGAGAGAGAGAGAGAGAAAAGAGAGAGGAATTACAGGCAGATGGACCCCCAGGGACAAGTACAGAACCAGCTGTCAGCCCAGGGTCCTTAAAGACTTGACACTTCATTAGCCTGCCTGGAGGGAAATATGTGGTTTACAAGATGCAGTTTAAGAGAGAGTGGGGGCCACACCATAGAAAGCTGGGCCCTTCTTCCTCAACATCAGTGATTGCAGAGAACAAGAGCAGTTCTTCCCACCCAAAGCCTCCCTGCCCATCTCTGGGGAGGCGTCCCTAACACAGCAGGTCTGTGTATGCAGCCAGATTTGAAAAGCTTTTCCTTCTTGTTTCTGGATAAAGAAGGTTTTGCAACATCACTCACTCCATTAAAATGCTTTCTTAGCTTCAGGGGACTGAAAGCATTTTTATTATGTTCCAACATTATTTATCCTTCCCATACACAAGAGTGAGAAGCAGAAATCCAAAGAGAAAAATCCTTCTAATGTCAAAAGCGCAGCCTCGGTCCATTTGTCTGCTGTTGCAAAGGTGAAGAGATGACAAAAAAAAAAAAATGTAGGAGAGGGCTGGGGACTGTCACCCACATTCCCAGGATGGATAGAGTGGTGTGGAGCAGCTGTCAGGGACATATCTGCAACTCAGGATCAGGGCCCCGTTCCCACCCACATTTTAACAGGACACATTCTGGACCTGCCTTCCTCTAAGAAGTCCCAAGAAGGGACTTGTCTCATCCAAGAAGGTCTTTTATTGGAAAGCAAAGCAGCTCACAGGTGTAGCAATTTATAGTTTCAGTGGACATCTATATGTAGGAAATACATACATTCTTTAATAATGGAAATTAACTTTATCAGAAGCCCTCGAATTGCATTTGATGGACTCTTAATCTAAGTCAGCTTGAGATAACCTCAGTTGACCCATTTCATGCATACTAACAGAGCGGTTCTTATACCACGATCTCTGGGGAGGGGCTGCATAGACCCTGTGGGGTTTGTTTTTTAATTTTAACATAACTTAGGGGAGGAGAGTTTTCTTGCTCCTTCATCTTTGTCTTTCCAGACTCGACTCTGCTGGGATGGACTCTTCTTCTACTCCTGGCGCCAGCTGTAGGCATCTATCTCAACTGGAGGTTAAGTCCTAAACATTTTCCTTTGCTTGCCAGGCTTCCGGTCACTTTGCATCCTGACAGCCTCGAGGTTAATGTTTCTTTGAATCAGAAATTTGTCTTCCAGCTCCTTCTGACCTTCTCTCTGTGTTCACAGGAAGCTCAGCAGACTCCTCCCAGGCTTTCAGCTTTATCCGCCCTGGAGCTTTCTCGATTGATGTCAAATGAGGACACCCCATTAACCTACTAGAGGTCTGATGGCTGGCTCAGTTCCACCCAGGAAACAGTCATCCCTCAGACTCCACAGGAGACTGATTCCGGGAACCCCCACTGGCACCATAATTGGTGGACGCTCGAGTCCCCTAAATAAAATGATGGAGTGTTTGCATGTATCCTATGCACATCCTCCCATAGTGCTTTAAATTATCTCTAGACTATCTATAATGCCCAATACAGTATAAATGCTATGGAATTCGTTGTTACACTGTATTGTTTAGGGAATAAATAATAAGAAAAAATCAATCTATGTGCAGAACAGATGCAATTTTTAAAGTAATCAATTAGTGTGTGTGTGTGTGTGTGTGTGTGTGTGTGTGTGTGTGTGTGTGTACTCACTGGGGATAGAACTCAGGGACTTTTGTATGCTAAATTTGCACTCTATCCCTGAGTTCCACCCTAACCATTGTAATATGTTTGATCTGTGCTTGGTTATATAGAGCCCATGGTTACAGAGCGCCCATTGGGGGCACTCAGCATCCAGTGTCTTTGGATACCCTCTTCTTTTTTATTTTTATTTTTTTAATCCCATAACTAGGCTTGTGGACCCAAGAGACTGGACAGATTGCAGGACCCTTCCTCAAAGGCTCACAGCAGCCTCTACTTCTAATTTTTTTTGCTTCCTTCTCTTTTATAAATCTTGGTTGGTGCATATGTTACTCAGGTCTTTTGTTTTGTTTACATTTCCATGACCAAGATACTGGACACAAACAATTTAGTGGAGGAAAGGTTTTTTTGTTTTTTTTTTTTTGACTCATGGTTCTGGAGACTCTGTCCATACATGGCAGAAACATCGTGGCAGCAGGGTGTGGTGGAGAAAAGCTCTTAACTCATGGCCAGTGGCCAGAAGCAGAGAGAGAGAGAGAAACAAGGTGCCACCAGGAACAGATAACAGATGAAGTCCTCAAGGTCACACATTTGGTCCTCAATTGACCCACCATGTCCGGCCATGCCTCACCTCTGACCCTCGGTATACTGCTAGCACATGGGCTTTCTTTTTTTCTTTCTTTTTTTTTTTTTTTTTTGTGGTACTGGGGATTGAACCCAGGGGCATTCTACCTCTGAGCTACACCCCCAGCCCTATTTTTTATTCTTTATTTTGAAACCGAGTCTCACTAAGTTGCGGAGTGCCTCACTAGGTAGCTGAGGCTGGCTGTGAACCCGGATCCTCCGGTCTCAGCCTCCCAAATGCTGGGATTGCAAGCGTGCGCCACCACGTCCAGCTTGCATGTGGGCTTTTCTGAAAGATGTTCCAGGTCCAACCCATGGCCGTGCATATGGCAGCAATCCTTTCCCTCGGTTCCTAGAACAGTATCCTGTGTGCTTAAAGGGTTTCGTTCTTCATACAGCCATCCATCCATTACTCATTACCATTTATTTTCCCATGAGCAACAATCAAATGTGGTTATTGTGTATGTGTGTGTGTGTGTGTGTGTGTGTGTGTGTGTGTGTGTGTGTTACTGGGGATTGAAGTCAGGGGCATTCTACCTCTGAGCTACACCCCTGGCCCTATTTATTTAAATTTTGAAACAGGGTCTCACTAAGTTGCTGAGACTGGCCTTGAACTTGTCATCCTCCTGTCTCAGCCTCTCAAGTACTTGTATCACCAGTCAGCATCACCATGCCCAGCTAACTGTGTACCTTTTGACATCTATGCTTTCTTACAAAACATATATAATTATTCTGAACTCCTATGTTTTAATGTGTGTCATATGAATGCTTTGTTTATTGTCCATGTCATTGATAGGGTTTTAATTGAACAGAAATCATTTTTCTTCCTTTCTATCTCTCCTTTGTCAGTCTCTGAAAAAAAAAAAAAAACGAACTTAGGGCAAGAGAAAGTAAACTGGGCAAGTCTTCAACATTTAATTCTAAAGATATTAGAATGAAACCCCAACATTTTCACATTTTCTCTCAATGACCTTCTTCTCAGGCATTGGAGGCCTGGTCTATCTTAAGTGAAGGGGCTAGAACAATGGAACAAAAATTATTATCAGGAAACAACATCCCAGAAGTTTTAACTTTATCTTGCCACATGACTATTGGACAGTATTATTCTTCCTAATATTATTGTTATTAGTAGTAGTAGTAGTAGTTTTAAAACAAGGTCTTGCCCATGTTGCTGAGAGTCTCACTAAGTTAGTGAGGCTGGCCTTGAACCTGCAATCCTCCTATCTCAGCCTCCCAAGTACTAGGATTACAGTCCTATACCACCACACCTATCTCCATTGGACAGTCTTCATGCACGGATTTCAGTGTGTTCCAGCATTTTTATGCCAGAGCATTAATACCATTAGCAAACCTGACTGTTGATCACACTGACCATCTTTCATCGTGTGAGAGAGCATTGGTGTAGTTTACTCAGCTGAAAGACTTTCCACTAGGAATACTTTCTGCCATTGCAACCTAATCAGTTGGGACGTGAACATTCCCAATTCTTGTTAGCCACAAATCTGCAGGTAATTTTTTGAGTTGCCTCCTCAAAGGGAATTTAAATGAACATTTGGGTGTTGATTTCTGCCAATCTTGCTTTCATCCGATTTCTAACCAGAGTGAGATTCTGCCTGCGTGCCTAAGTAGGAATACTAATGGCACTGCCGTGTGCAAATAAATATGAAAGCACAGACCTTGGAATAAGACAGATTTGGGTCCTAAACATGGCTGTGCGCTTACTAACCGAGCCATTTCTCCTGCCTGAGTGCACTTCTTCAATAATGAATTATAGGTCATAATTCATACAGTGCCAGTGAGAGTTAAATAAAACCATATATATAAAACATTCAACACAGAACCTGACATGGTAAGAACTCAGTGTTACCACTTGTTATTACTGTTATTTACTTCATTATTCAATGGCCCAAGTTGTACCCACCTCGCTGGTATGTAGCCCCTCTCTCCAATGACCGGGAAATGTATTGGTATGATAATTTACCGTGTGGTATGACATTTTCCCGATGCAAGTAGAAAAAATGTCCTCCTTCTAAGAAAGGGCCTTCACCTACAGAACAGCTTTAAAATATTGTGCCGAACACTGCAAGAGTCTTACACACAAAGTCTGAGATGTCGAGAAAACCTTGGCAGGGCTATTTCTCTTGGGGGCTCGAGCAGATTCGAACAGGTGCACAGTCTTGACCTTACATAGCAACGGCATGATTTTTCTCAAGCATGAAGCATGAAGCACTTCCTATAAGACCTGGGGGCCATGGCCCTGGGAAATTGGAAGCGTGGAAAGCAAGCATTGAGGAGGCAGAAATGCTTCATCTAGTTATTAGGGGCACAGAGATAAATGCCTCCACATCCACTTGGATATGCTGAGTGCCTCTACTACAGTGTCCTTGGCTTGCTGGTTAAATTTATCAGCCTTTAGGGATGAAGATGAGGGCGGGGTGATCTTATCTTCCATCACAGAGATGTACCCACTCTGATAGGGAAGTGAGCGGGCACAGATGACAGTACCTTTTCCCCTGATTATATTAAAATACTATTTAAAGAGACAAAAGGAAAGCATAAGGACATGTGAAGAAGAAAACTATCCCCCCAGATCCCATCCCACCACCCAATCACCCAGAAGTCATCACTGAGAGTCACTGATAAAATTCCGTACACACACACACACACACACACACACACACACACACACACATTCCCTCTCTGTTCCTCTCCCTCTCCTTCTTCCTTCCTCCATTTATATGTTTTAATGATTTTATAAGTACCTATCTATGTGGTATAAAATCATAAAATCATCTTTCTTAAAACATACGATCCAGTGTTTTTTTTGTTGTTGTTGTTTTTTTGATTTTTGTAAATTTACATGCAGGGTTTTGCAACTATCTCCATAATCCAGTTTAAGAGGATTTTCTCCACCCCCATACGATCTTCATGCCCATTTACAAATAATTTCCATGTTCATTCTGGCTTCAGGTAGCTAGTGATCTACTTTCCATTGCTGAATATCTGCCTTTTAGGAAGAATTTTAGAGAAATGGGTTTGTGCAGCATGTAGTCTTTCACTCAGCATAACGTCATTCAGCTACATCTATGTCATAAGCATGTGTCAAATCTGCATATATTTTTATGGCTAAATAATTTTCCACTGTATATAGATCCTGTGTTTTGTTTATTAACCAACACACTGATGGACATTAAAACTGTCTCCAATTTTGGGCTATTCTGGACGATTCTGCGAAGGATATCCAGGTGCTGATCTCTAGGCAGACATGTATTTTCATGTCTACACCGAATGCCTAGTAGTTACTGAATCATCTGGCAAATTTATGTTTAAATCCAGCACCTCAGATCCAAGGACAGAATGGTGAGCAGTGTGTTTCCATCAGACTTTCTTACTCTACTGCTTTTAGTAAGCGATCCTTTGTTCTCCATGTCTTCATTTTTTTTTTACTTTTATTGGTACATTGTACTTATACATTATATTGAGGTATACAGTGATAAGAATATACATGCACACAACTCTTGAGGAATTTCCCTGTGGATCCCACCCATCTTTTTTCTTCCCCAGACATGTCACCTTTGAGATGGACATTGGGAGTTTAACATATGTACATAGCATTATTTCAACTATTGCCTTCTATATGTCTGTATCTTCCCTTCTTCTTCCCCTAAACACCCTCCATCACTCCTTTGGAATCTCTGATTCTCTATCTGAGATTACACTTCTATCCTGATTTCTATCTAGCTTCCTTCTACATAGGAGACAAAATATACAACTATTCTCTCTTTGAGACTAGCTAATCTTTCCTAGCATAAAATTCTCAAGTTTTCCTTTTTTTATTGGTGCATTGTAATCATACATCTTGGTTAGATACAAGCTGGTAAAGGCATACATGCACACATTTCTTATTTAACCCTTCCCCAATCCCCGCCCCACTCCTTCATGCAGGCAGATGGCAAAATGTCAGCTACAGTGATTTCATTGTTATTCTTCAGTCCTGAGATGCTAGGCTGCAGTGACCTCTACTCTGATGTAAGGCTGTGTAGTCAGCCTTATGCCAGAAACATGTGCCAAGAGGGAGGATCCTGTGCTGTAGGCTGTTGTGTCCTAGCATGTAAGAGGTATGCCAGAGAGGCCAAGCAGACAAGAAAGTTTACTAGAAGGTTCTTACAGTGCTGGGGATGGAACCCAAGGCCTCATGCATACTTCAATTATAAGAGGAGCTGATAATGAAGCATTCCCCTACTGACCTACACCCCCAACCCAGAACAAGCATATTTAATCTTGATGAAGACCAGTTTATCAACTTGTTGTCTTATGGGATCACATGAGCCTGATTCTTTGAAATGCAAAGTCTTGCTGGGAATGAACAAGCTTGCTGATCTATTCCTTGAGAATGGGCTGGTGTGTCTGAAGTTTTCTTTCTTTTCTGGCTTGACCAGAAGCCTGGTGCCCATTTCCATGACATCTTTCTGAGCAGGTTTCAATGCATTAATCATGGAGAAGAAAGACCTGGATTCTGATAATCTTGATTACTGTTGTGCATCTCGAAAGCAGGAGTAATTTATAAAAGAGAGGGAGGATCTAGAGTTGCAGCAGAGGCCCTGAGGACCCTCTCATTCAGGGCCCACAGAAGGCAAAACAATGAATGACATGGATTTTGGAGTAAGTTCTGGGCTCAAATTCTGGTTTCTACACGGCCTCCCTGTGTAGACTCAGTCCACTTAGTTACTTTCTCTTTGTGCTAGAGAAATACTTATTCCTCTCCTCTTATGATTGCTTTATGAAATAAAACCCATAAAGAATGTATAGCATTTACCTAAGGGCCCATAATGAGGAAATGATAAATGCCAACTACATATCTTCTGTCTCAGTAAGCATTCTCACTACTATAATTCAAAACAAATTAATCATACAAATTAAAGGAAGGAAGATTTATTTGTTCCTGGTTTTCTTAGAGATTTTGGGTTAAGTCCATGTGAGGCCAGGAACAGCAGATCTCAGGGCTAAGTATTGGAAATCAAGGCTTTGCACTAACATCATGGAGACCAGAAGCAGACAGAGATCGCAAGAAAGAGGAGAAGGGACTATATAATCCACAAGGATGCACTGCCAGGGAGCAAACCTCTCTAGCAACAACATACTGGCCCTGGCCACCACCTAGATGATGAGATTACAACCAAGTTCTGCTTCCAACATTATCACCTTGTTTCTGTGAAGACTAGGGGGACATTGTAAATCCAAACCATTACACCTCCCCATCCACACTGCAGCCAAGTGGACTCTTGAAACACACACTCATCAGCTGCAGCTCTACTGAAAATCTTCTTCTGAGTCTACCTTTATGGAGAAGATACATGAAGAGAGTAAAAAGGCAAGTCACAGGCTGGAAAAAGATATTTTCAAAACATGTATCTGACAAGGGACTTGTATTCACAATATATAAATAACACCTACAAATTAAAAAAAAAACAAATAGGAGACTCAGTTAAAAGTGGACAAACTACCTGGATGGACATATTACAAAATAGGATGTCAAAATAATCAGCAAACTTACAAAAAGATGTTCAGTATCATTAGTCACTAGGTAATACACCTTCACACCAAAGTGAGATATTACTGTACATCCACAGGATAACTGATTTTAAAAGACTCACAATACAAAGTGCTGTAAAAATGTGAAACAACTGGAATCCCCTTACATTGCTGGTAGGAGTGTGCATTGAAAAATTGCTTGTAAGTATTTACTCAAGCTGTACATACCCTTGGATACAGTTTTGTTCCTGGATGTGTGAACTCAACAGAAATAAGCACTGGTATCCTCCAAAAGACATGTACAAGAAAGTTTGTCATATCTTTGTTCACATGTATGCAAAGAATGATAACGCTAATATTCATCAGCATTAGAACTGTGTGGATAAACAATGGGATACTCACAGCCATAAAACAAAACAAAAAACAAACAAACAAATGAAACCAGAAAATACTATCACACAGACAATATTGAATGAATGGAAAAATGTTTATGTTGCATAACTTCATAAGTAAAGCTCAAAAATAGGCAAAAAACAAACATGCAAAACAAACAACAACAACAATGTAAAAAAGGTGACAAAGGCCTAAGAAGTTACCACTCTGGAGAGAGATTGATGAAACTATAAAAAAAGCTGTTCCCTACACTGACATGGCTCCTCCTTCCACAGAGGAATGCAGACATAGGATCAAACTCATTTATACAATTTATGGTGTATACAATGCATCTCAATTTTTTGTGCTTCTAGGAATAGAAACCAGGAACATTCTACCTCTGAACTACACCCTCAACCCTTTTTAATTTTTTGTATTTAAAACAGGGTCTCACTAGATTGCTTATTCTTGCTAGGTTGCTGAAGCTTGTCCTGAATCTATGATCCTATCTTAGTCTCCCAAGTACTGGAATTACAGGACTGTGCCACCAAACCTATCTCTCAATTCTTAAATAATGCAGTTTTGGGTTTGGCATCTCATCATGACATGACTCTTATCTTCCTGAAGGCTCATATTTTGCTAAACTAATAATCCCCTTACTATTCTAGGTATTACCTCACTATCAGGATGTTGTGCATCATATTTCCACTTTGCTACTCCTTTAAGCCTGGAAAAATGCTTTTTAGTCATCAGGTACCATTTAGACATTACCGTTTTCCAAAATAATATTATTTTTCACCCTTTTCCCAAAATTGCATTAGACAGGTGTGCTTCTTTTTGTCTTCACAGTATTGAATATTTACCCTTGACCCAAGTTGAATCAATGCACATTCTCTCTCTCTCCCTCTCTCTCTTTCTCTCTCTCCCCTATTAGATTCATAAGTCCTTATGGGTAGAACTCTTCTCTAATTTCCAGCTAAATACTTTACTGGGGTTGGATCAATATTCGGTGGATTGAATTCTGAATCTCTTCTCCCCCAAACCAAAAATGTAACTGATAAGCAGCGTGGATCTTGGATTTTTCTCCTCCCAAGAGTGTTGGTGTTTATATGACTCCTCCTAGTGCCACACTGACATGTTCTTTGTGCAGGGCCTGTTGGAAAATTAGATCAGGTGGCTTCCTCTCTGTAACATATGACACTTTTCTAATTAGGGCAATGTTTAATTTACTGTCTCATGGCTTTTAGAATAAATATAAATTGTCATACTAAAGTGACAGGTGTAAACCCAGGATGGCTGTGTTAGAGAGGTTAATCTGCTGTTAATCAAATCAGTTCTGCTTGACTTTCTCCCAGGGAGTGAGAGATAATGGCCCTGTTTAACTGGAGATTAACCAGCTTTTGGCTGGAAATCCCTCAGGGTTCACCTGAGCTGCTGGCTTTGTTCAGAATGAAGATATTCAAGTATATCCATAATTAAAGTTGGGCCTTTCTCCTTCCTTTGGCATCCTATGATGTCAGGACACTTTATACTGGGCCCTTTTCCACTTACCAGAAGAATTTCTCTCTAAATCTAGTTAGCTCTGGAACATTCTGGAATATTACTAAAATCCCAAGTTCTTGCTAGCAACAGAATTGGATATCTCAACTCTCATTGCTGCAAACCAGTAAAGTCGGAGGAGTCATAGCATGTTAACTTGAATCCTGCATTAAAGAAAGGTGATATAATGGTATAATTAAGACAGAGGACTACTAAGCCATTGCTGGGTTCAAATCCCACATTGGTGCATAAGTTATATAACTGTAGTCGAACCCTTTAGGCTCCCTCTCATTAGTTGCATATGTAAAGGGAAGTGTTTGCGACTATATGAGCAAACATGCACGATGTGTTTAAAACTGCCCAGTTATAAAGTTATTTTACCAGTCACCACCTTAATTGTCCACATCACCTTCATTATGATCACCATCTTTACTGCAATCACCATCTTCAGAATCACCATCCCTAGTCACTAGCAGCAGCAGCAGGAGCAACAGTATCAGTCTAGTATTTGTGGGATGATAAAGACTAAGGAAATTAAGATTATATGGGAATTTATGAGTGAGAAAAGTATCAGTCAGAATTAGGGTACTTGGGAGGCTGAGGCAGGAGGATCTCAGGATAGAAACCAGCCTCAGCTAACTTAGTGAGACCTTGTTTCAAAATAAAAATAAAGTCCAGTTGTCTGTTGACGGACACCTAGGCTGGTTCCATAGTTTGGCTATGGTGAATTGTGCTGCTATAAACATAGAAATGCACGTATCCCTAGAGTAATCTGATTTCAATTCCTTTGGGAAGATCCCTGAAAGGCAGTCACAGGAAGTGAAGGGTCCTATGTTTTCACTTCCATGTGGAAGCTAGAGAGAAATTGGGGACAAAGAGGACTTCAGTAAATGAGGGGAGAGAATGGTGGGGTGTGTGTGGGAGGAATGGGGGGGAGCAGAAAGGGGAGACCTGATGATGGACAGTAATCAAATCATCCTTTGTTCATACGTGAAGTTATCTGTACTGATGTAAAGATTATCAGGGGGGCGGGCAAGGGAGACAAAATGAAAGCTGACTACTTGTACATATTTGTCACGCTGAACCTCACTGTGATATATAATTACAACGCACCAATTAAAAATAAAAAGGGCTGAGGGTGTAGGGGCTTGGAAGTACAATGCCTCTGTGTTCAATCCCCAGTACCAAAACCAGACAAACAAGAATTAGAGGTTTGCCTGAAACCACACAGTTGACCACAGCTAGCACTTGATTTGAAACGTTCTTTGTGAATTCCCCCAATGCAACCCTTTCTTCATGTAGAGAGTTGATACAAAGAGCCCATGGACCAGGTGACTGAACAATAGCAAACACTGTAGGATTATATATCTCCATTAATTTAAGATGTGACATTATTACATGGTTGGTTGGTTGCAAGAGAAAGAGCCTGTTTGTAATTATTGGGATTTGGAGCTTTGTTATTTTCCTTTCCTACCTGTAGATTAATGATGCACTCAGAACAGACTTGTCGCCCTGCATCTTTGCAGCCAGCCTTGCACCGTTCATCTCCCCCGTGACCCTGAATCGTCTCCGGATGTTGACGAGGCCGGGAAACATGTCCACTCAGGTTCCCGTAACTCACCCAGCATGTAAAACAAATAACTCGGCTGACACGTCTGAAGTGCTGTGTCGTGGGCAAAACAAGAAGGAAAGACCGTCTTGCTCTTCTATTTATGGACTATAAACCCTTTACAGTGGCATTGATGAAGGGTTTATAGTCAGTACACAAGCTGGTTACACCATAAATTGTAATGTTATATGATAAACTGGGACTTTATAGCAGTAGTAGATATCAAAGGGGAAAAAATGAGCCCGCGTCTGGAAGGATCTATCACTGGAAATACGTGCCGCCCGTTTAAATATTCAAGCTTGTCTCTGTCTTCATCTCATTCAAGCATTGGGTAATTCATGTTCTTCTGAATGGGGATTTATAGATTTACCTAGAGATCAGCAGTGCAAACAAACAAACAGACAGACAGACAGACAGACAAAGCATACGACACCAGGCACGGCAAGTGGCACAGTCATGCCGTGAGTGAGAAATGGGAAGAGAATGTTGAATTATTCAAGCGTTTGGGCTTTCTATTTTTACATTGGCAGATGACAGGTGAGGCATTCTTCCTGTTTGGAGCCCGCTAATACGGCACCGTCGTAAGACACCTCGGTTACTATATCGAGAAAGGGAAAATATTTACAGGGGAAATGTGTCGAGTATAACTTAATTGCCTCTAGTTTACATTAAAGCTAAAAGCAGGAAAATGTCAACAAATGTTAATTTCCCAGCCTCTCTAATGGGTGCACACTCTTTCAGCTCCCCATTCTGTCCCTGTTCATTATGGAGCTGCGACTGCTAATATTTACTTATTACTTATTTATATTTTCATTTGAAAGTAAAAATAAGCTCATTTGCCACAATAACGGCTTAATATTACCAGTGCTAAGAAACTGTCTTTTAAAAGATGCCTATTAATGGCCTCTCAGAATCAAGAGATCAGAGGGCTCTCCCTTCTTGCATACAGAATAAGAAAGAAGTATCATTAACTTAGCGCATACTCATCATTCACTTTGGTGCTTACTTTGGGCCCTGGAAAAGAGGATGCCTTGCATTCGTAGAGGAAGGAAAACATCAGCTGAGGGTTAAAACCAACCTGCAGAGCAGGGAGCTAAGGGAGTATAGCATCCACAAGTTCAGCCTTCCAGAACATTCACAAACCGGAGATGACTAGGAGTCTACCTGCTAACAGATCCCCAGGAATCTGGCCACAAGCTGGAGGAATTGTCTGCTCTGACCCAGGCGGCCTCGCTTCCTGTAATCAAGTGTAGTTAAAGGCATTTCCCAAAGACCTTCAAGAGACTGCGAGCCAGAGATCATCCCCCTTTGGCCTTGGCTCAGGTGTCTGATGCCCCACCTGGGAGACTACTCATTCTTATATCCATGGTGACCTCTGCTAACTCAGATCAGCACTAGAAGTACCAAACCTCCTCGCTTGCCTGGGATGGAGGGACTTCTGGGGACATGGAACTTGAAATCTAGCAAAGGCCCAACGAATGAGGATGTGCTGGTTGCTCGAATGATCCAAAATGGCTGGAGGTGGCTGAGAGGGAGAAATTCCACTGATGACTGTACAACTCTGGGTGACGCTCACAGGGAGAAATAGGGAATGGGAGAGATGCAGAACCTTCCGCATAGATGTGAGGCCGTGGGAGTGGAGAAAATATCTAATTGAGGAGATCTACCATAGATTCCCAAACTTACTAGCTTATCACTCCCTTTTCATAAAAATTAAATTACTTAACACCCCCTCCTAGGTTCTTATACCACTGCTTTATTTTTAGAGGTGGGAAACTGGATCATTCTACCTCTGAGTTATTTCTCCCAACCCTGTATGTATGTATGTATTTATTTATTTTTATTTATTTATTTATTTATGATACTGAGGATTGAACCAAAGGGCATTCTAACTCTGAGCTACAACCACCCACACCAACCTTTTTTTTTTTTTTTTTTTAGTGTTTGCTTTTGAAAATGGTCTTGCTAGGTTGCTGAGAGTTTCAACTACTTGCTGAGGCTGTCTTCGAATCTGATTCTCCTATCTCAGCCTCCCAAATACTGGGATTACAGGCATGCACCACCATGTCCAACATTTTTTTTAAAGTATTATTATTATTTTGAAACAGGGTCTGGCTAAGTTGCCAAGGGCCTCACCAAGTTGCTGAGGCTGGACTCAAAGCTGTGATCCTCCCATCTCAGTCTCCTAAGTCCTGGGGATTGCAGGTGTACTCCACTATTCAACGCCCTTCAGTTGCACCCAAGGTTGCTACTGCCTTTGCGGATTGTTCCTGTGCCCCTGGGGGTGGGGGTGAATTTTCAATTTTGGGAATCTATGGAAGCAAGGAAAGGCAATTACTATCACCTTGGATGACAATTCTGATTGGATGGAAATAGTTGCCTGGAGTGAAGGGTTGAAAAGGCTTCTGAGACTATTAAACAAAAGAAACATGATTGGTAAACTTCAGAGAATGAAGAAATGTGACAGGAGAAAGCATACAGCTGAGTACTCTGACGTGATTGAAAGAAGAAAGAAAGACAGAGACCGAATTGCCTAAGAACTGC
>PVLC010036608.1:0-15697 GCA_004027655.1 Graphiurus murinus
TAGGCTTTAAAAGATGGGCAAACATGGATGTGACTTTCAAACCTGCCACTTACCTGCTGCCTGATTTGGGGGCCAGTATCTTAGAAAGCCTCAGTTTTACTTTGTATATTGGAAGAATAATGTGTGAATTACAAGCATCTTAATAGAATTTGAGGTTGAATTATAGAAGGCACTTAATGAAAGATACTGAAAGGTACTGATGCTGCTTATTGGTCTTTATTAATGGCAAGAATGGTAGTTTGGGATGAGACTAGTCTAGATTTAGACCCAGATAATAACAGGCAGCATTTCTGGAGCCTGTATGTGTCTGCCACTATTCTAAGTGGATTCATTCATTTAATTCTTAAAAGAACCCCAGGATGTAGGAAATATAATTATTCCCATTTTCCAAGTGGGGAAAGTGAAGTAGCGTGTTAAGTAAATGTCTTCAAGGTCACATGCAGTTAAATAAATGAATGGTCTGGAATTAAAGCCTGGCTCCAGAGCCCACAAAGGCAGTGATATTATAGGACATTAGACAATGGACTAAGTTCTTCTGAAGTAAAGCAGGACTATCATGGTCTACAGTTGGTCAAAAAATTAACTCCTAAATTATGAGATCATCAAGATAGGTGACTTCCCTTTTCTCTTGAACTTCACAGTTTTTATTTATAGGGAAATAATGGTGAACACATTTTTTCAGACAGCACCGCCAATATAAAAAATGTGACTCATCTACAAATTAGTTGGCAAAACCTCTGCACACACACACACCCCGTAAGTAGAAAACATAGCTTAAACCCACCCTTTAAAGCCAAGAATGTTGATTAAAATACTTTTATAAAATAGAAAAAATACAGCTAATATTAAAAACTCTTCTTTTATTAATCCCCAAAGGGAGGATTTTATTAATTCCTTTAGAATCCAATAAAAGTGTGTTCCTTTAATCAACTTTGTTTTCCAACTCCTGCTCAAGCGTCAAACCAAACCCAAGTAGCTCACATTTCTTGAGAGGCTTCCAGATACAAGGGCCAGGTCAGGAGGTTAGGAGACAGGTATGGACCCAGGCCTTTATGACAGTTCAGTTGAACAAGACAAACAAGGGACATATTAAGAACCATCAAGGTAAGATAAAAACGCAGTGTGCATGAGGGTGAACTTTGTTTATTTTATCCCCGTTCACATAGAAATGGTTTGTTCCAGAACAATGCCTGGGGTGCAGTTTAAGCTCAATAAAGACATGTTGAATACATAGGCAAGAGTATAATCATGGAATGTCTTATTGACATGGCTAGAGGTCTGACTTTAATTCCAAAAGTAATATATGTAAGTGTTTTGAGCAGGGGAGTATCAAAATCTGATCGATTTTGTGGGATTTTTTTTTTTTTGGTATATCACCTTGAACCAATAGGAGAAGGGACATGGGTGTGGGGAGGGGAATGAAACAAGGAGAATAATTAGGAGATGACTTTCCAGGGGTGATAGTGGCCTGGACTAGGAATATTGCAGTGGATATGAGAAGAGGATGGATCCAGGATGGATTGGGGAACTACTATTCCCAAAACATGATCATGGATTGGATATAAGAAATAAAGGATAAGGGAATTAGTATGACCTCTCAGCATTTCTTTCTTCTCCTTCTTTCCTTCCTTCCTTCCTTCCTTCCTTCCTTCCTTCCTTCCTTTTCTCCTCCTCCTCCTCCTCTTCCTCCTCCTCCTCCTCCTCCTCCTCTTCTTCTTCTTCTTCTTCTTCTTCTTCTTCTTCTTCTTCTTCTTCTTGGTGTACTGGGGATTGAGCCCAGGGATATTCTACCGCTGAGCTATAGCCCCATCTTTTAAAAATTTTATTTACTTATTTAATTTTTAAATAGGGTCTCACTAAATTGCTGAGGGTTTTGCTAAGTTGCTGAGGCTGTCCTGAAACCTGCAATCCTTCTGTTTCAACTTCCCAGTTTCTGGGATTACAGGCATGTGCTACCATGCCTGACTTGAACTCTTGGCATTTCTTTTGAGCAACTAGTTGATGGTTATAGAATTTTCTAAGATGGGAGTTATTATTAAGTGGAATGACCTCAGAGTTTAGAAGAGGCAGAAATCAAGATTTGTTTTGGACATAGTAAGGGTAAGATATTTGTTAACTTCCAAGTAGCTCAGGAGAATGGTATGTTGTTAGGATCTCAAGGGATGGGGTTGGGGTACTAAGGCTGGGTGGTCTACAGAGCATTTGAACCAAGGGTAAGACTTGTTCTTCCACCACTGCCTCAAATCCATGCCTGAGCTCATCTAGAAATCAAGGGATGCTCAGAAAGTGCCTATCAACACTTCTTCCTGCAGAGAATCTAAGGCATACAAATAGACTCCCAGCTCCTTAGAGGGGCTCCAACCATCTCTACTCCTCTCCCTCACCCAGTGAATTTTACATGGGAGCCACTGGTACCCACATATAGTCAAAGTCCATCCCACAAACTCCGGGTTTAATCAGATGCATGGCTTCATCGCCTGGGCTTAATGAGGTAAACCAGACCTCCGGTAATATTGCCTGTATAATTGACATGGTTCTCTGGGAAACATTACGCTTTATAATGAAAATACTGTATATAATTAGAATCTAATAGGAAGAAAATAGTAATTAGCCAGAATTAACTGAACAGACGCAATCAGGCAAATAAAGGTTATCCTCAGGAGAGGACCCTTCAGAGTTCAAACGCACATCCTATAATTGTAGTGAAGCCCCAGTAATTAAGGGTAATTTTTTCCAAGCATCGTGGTAGAAGAGATTTTTTTTCTTTTTTTTTTTTCTTTTTTTTTTTTTTTCTTAATTTGCTGAGTGGTAGATTGAGTTTAGCCAAGACCTAAAAAGAATCTGGAAGGTCCACTGAAGTAGGGCAATGCTAAGAACAAGAACAGGGGGCCCCAGTGACTAAAATCCCAGGTGCAAAGACCAGGTTGGGTTCTGTCATTAACCACATGTGTGACTTTGGGTGAAAGACCACCCCTTTCTGATAACAATGATAATAATGACTACTATGTATTGATTGCTATGAGCTATTATGCTAAGCTTTTTTCCATATATTATCTAATATAATCTTTGTGTTCATAATACTAGATAAACATCCTCCCTTTTTAATTTGCTTCCAAGCAAACATCTTTTGTCCTATATAAGATTAAACCATACAATACAAAAACCACCAATAATGATAATAATAGTGACACTCTCCAGGGTTGCCATGAGCATGCACTGGGATTATGCCCCTTTTTAAGCCATAAGATGAAAGAAAATCAGATTTTATGGACCATTCGTTTGCACCAAGAACTTTAAAAAGAATCCGGAGCTTTCAGACCCTGGACCTGAGCTTCCCTCTTGCAACATCCACCCAGACAATGATGGTCGCCCCCACTGGTACTATGATTAGATTGCACTCTTAGGCTGCAGTCACAGATGTGCTCCGTACAGGACACAGGGTCACTCCCAGACCTGTTTAATCCTCGGGTGAAGAAGAGGGGGTTTTACTGAAGGAAAGTCAGCCCTAACTGAAGCCAGGGAAACTTCTGTGCAGGCCACTGAAGAACAGATGTTTGTGTACCTCTCAGTGCAATGCCTTCTCCAGTGCCATGTCTTTTTCGGTCTCTTTATTCTCATATGCAGAAGTTGGATATCACAGTACTTGCCTTGTACTGTCAAGACAGTCATTTCTTTCAGAAAATCCAATCAGCATTGATAAGCACCAGCCCCATGCTGGGCTTCGTGGTAGGCACTAGAGTTCCATCTGGGGTGCATCCTCCATGGAGACTGCAATCCAAGGAGTAGGGTAAGGATGGGGACAGGGGAGAGAGAGACACATCATATTTCTCCAAAATGCATGTGGGGTGTAAGTAAATGCTGTGATAAAAAACACCATGGAGGTCAATGGACATCCAGAGGGGGCTATTGAATTCCATCTGGGAAGAAAAAGGCAGACCTGGAAGACTTCTAGAGAGAGGCAGCACTGAGTGGGACTTTGTTGGCAGAAGTAGGAGACAGGAACATTCTGGGGAAAAGGAATAGCTTAGCTAAAAGCGTGATGGCAAGGGTTTGCACAACATGTGCCATGGCAAAATCACCCAAAGCTCTGCTGTCACAAGTATATCAAGAAGCAATGTCTGGTCCTCTCCTAGAAGAACTGGAGGTGTCTCCAGGGCCTCTCTCAACCCTGTTACTTACCTCTCCACTTGAGAAGAATAATAGATTTGATTGGTGACGTTAATATGCAGTTCAGCCCATCATCTGAATGTTGTACATGGAGAAAGGTCAGAAAGAAGACTGTCTTCAGGCATGAGTAATGATCTTCCCCTTGCAATTCTTTTCACCTGCTTCTGCCTTCAGTGATAGGGTGGCGGGTTCCGCAGTCCAGATTCATAAAGCTATATATTCATGGAATATAGCTCTATCCTTGGTGAATCTAACATTGATTTTATTTTCTACTTGAATCTTTGCGTTTGTCTTTAAATGTATCCAAGATAGAAGAAGATAGGAGTTAGATACCAGCAGCCCTACAACTTCCATTGTATGCTGTAAGATTAGTGCAAGGTTTGCTGTGTATAGGTTCCGGGAAAGGATATGGAGGCTGAGAGACAGACTGGAAGGTAAGACATTCTAAAAAAATGGAGGATAAACCCAAAACAACAAGCAATTGCAGTGTTCTTTTCTCCATACTAAATATCAAATACATTTGATGTCTGAAATGTACCCTCATTTTAGGGAAAAGGTAATTAATTCTTAAGGCATCTAGAAATTTGTGTTGAGACTTGTGCCTAAAGTATGTCCACATTCAGGGTTCTAACATCCCATATCCCACTCCTCCACCTGCATTGACACCATATTGATACTGGAGATATCATGCAGGAGACTGAATAAGGGATGAGGGGTATTTATGAGAGTTAAAGGGAAAATGAACAGATGGACAGATGGCCGTGAAACACTCGTCTCTAGCTATGTCATCTGTCACTAAAGTGATTGCTTTAGTCAGATTTTTCATCACCTTACAAGCACAACTTAGAGGAAGAAAGGTTTATTTAGGAGTCACAATTTCAGGGGTTTGGGAGGTTTCAGAGGTGAGTTCATGGTCATCCAGCTTGTGGCAGCATAAAAGCTCAGCAGCAAGATTTTAGGGTATGGTGAAAAAGGAAAAGGCCTTGCTTATCTCATTGCAGTAGAAAGGAGAGAGAGAGAGAGATGAAAGAGAAACCAGGAATAGACACACTCCCTGACCATGCCCCTAGGGATCTACCTCTTCAGCAGGTCCCTTGTTTCTCTCTCTCTCTCTCTCTCTCTCTCTCTCTCTCTCTCTCTCTCTCTCTCTCCTCTCTCCTCTCTCCTCTCTCCTCTCTCCTCTCTCCTCTCTTTCTCCCTTACTGTCTCCCTCCTGACCTCCATAATGTAAGAGCATCCTGCCTCTGTTTCAGAGAGGGCCCTATGGACTGAAGCCTCTGAAACTGTTAAACCCAATTAATCTTTCTTCCTCTAATTTGTCTCTTTAGATATTTTGGTCACAGCAACAATGGGAATGCTGACTAAAACAATAGTCCTTCCATTGGAAGAATTTACCATATTGCAGGAGATGAGATTTATATAAAATAATCATAACACAAGGTAAGAGGAAATAAGGTGATTAGTTTAAGTGCTATAAAGTGTCATGTATATGCAAAGGAGAGAGAGATTTATTTAGCAAGAGAATTCAGAGAAAATTTCCAGGAAGAGGTCATCTTGAAGTTGAGACTTGAAATCTCAGTAGAATTTGATAATGCAGAACTAGAAAGGTCTTCCCTCCTTCTAACCTTGATGGCGGAAGTGTCCTAGGAAAGGCAAAAATTTATGGAGAAACACGGGGAGGAAGAGGAAATCATGAGGGTTGCCTGCTCCATGGACAGAAGCATTCTGAAAAATAGATAGAAGCCAGATCTCACAGAACCTTGAATGTTAAGCCAATGTGGACTTTGCCCTACATTTTAAGAGGGTATTTGAGCAGCATGGAGACTCAGGCAGAACAGCACCCCAGTGTAATGTACCTAAGAGGAAAGAAGAAGAAGCTCCTATGAAGGTCTCTTGCCTGTGTTAGGTGACTGGCCAGTGTTGGGAAATGAAGTCAGATGATCAAGGCAGCCTCAGCCCCCTTTCTTTTCCCTAAGAAGAAGGACGCAAGGCAGCTCTGATGACCACAGGTGGAACCCTCTTGTCTGGGCCTCCTATGTCTAATACTAAAGCCATTTAATGTCTAATTAGTCAACCAGCCACAAGGCCTTCAGAGAGCTCCTTGCTGGCCAGCCATCGGATTTTCAGACATTTCCAAAAAGCACACAACTCTCTCTCAGAGGTCTCGGAAAAGCTATGTCAGTGGCCCTAATGGAAGATAATTTCCTGTAAAGGAAAACTAATTTAATATTTTCAGGTATTATGTAACCAAGTGCCTGGGGAGAGGGGGAAGACAACTGCTAACGAGAAACAATCAGAGTGCAGTACCCCCATGGAATCAGAAAGCCTACAGATATAGCAAATGCTGCAGAGGGGGATCCCTGGGAATGGCTGGCTGCAGACACAGGGTAGGGTGACAGAATGGTGGAGAGGGGAGGTTTCACACAGCTCAGCTTGAGGTTTGAATTCCAGACTACTGCTTATCATTTAAGGCACACCTTCCAGCATCTCTAACCCACTCCGAAGGTTCAGCATTGGCAAGATGAGAATGCAAAGTAATACTAACTCATTTGGCTGTTGTGAGGACTAAATAGAAAAATTTATGGGAAGTGCATTGCTTGGTGCCTGGCACTTAAAAAACACTCAATAAACGGTTGTTGTTATTGCATCTGCTACTGTTATCGATCAGAGTGGAGTTAAATGAAATGTATTTCCTTCTCGCTTTGCATTTGGGAAGAAAGGTTGGAGTCGGGATTCCAATTCCCAAAACTTCTAGGGTAAGTGATATACAGAAGCAGGACCCTCCAGCAGTCTTCTGCTCCCCTATTGACTCCAATTTCAGCAAGTGAATGGTTGTTGCTAGAACAAGCAAAACCTTCGTCTTTTGTCTGGATGGTAGATGGCAATGGGCCCTTTATTCCCTCACCTAGTATAGCAAACACCTCATTCAGGCCAACTCCCCGCCCCTTACGGTAGTCAAAAGATAATGCCAAAACTTCGACCTGATTACATGGGCCCTCTGCTTAGAAGACCTAAGAAGATTTTTCAGAATGTCAATAATTTAAACCCAAACTCCCGATCGTGGAATTCAAGCTCTTCCATGATTGGGCCCCAGCTTCCTCTCCTCCAGAGTGCCTGTTACTGCCTGTTGCATATCCCAGTCTTCCCACCTACTACCTTCTGGCTTTTCTTTGATAAGCCCCCTCTCCTCTCCCATGCAGCCAACCTAATGAATCAAGGCATTTTTTCTTAGCAAGCAAGATGTGACCTCAGAACCCTATTCAACATAGAGCTCTGGATAGCTACAACCACCTGGCTAGATCCAGGCCAAAACAGTTAATCTATTTGCCATCTAGGCTAGAAGAACTGATGTCTTGGCCAAGCTGGTTCAATTTTTGCTCGAGTCCCAGAGATCACTGAAAGCCAACTTAGCCAAGTTCTCTAAATCAACCACATGCCTCTGGGCCTCTCCTGAGAAGCAAGCTTCCTTCCTATCAAAGCCTCCCCTTCTCCACACTGTACCCACAAAACCCTAAGGCCCAAAATTTTCATTCCTATGACCTGGCCTTGCTCAAAGGCAGACAAAAATTAGTCTTCTGGGTCCAATGACAAGGTTTTAACTGTCACTAATACTAGTCAGCTGGACCCTTTTGTTTATGACAGTCTTGGAGATCTCTTGTACAAACCATCTCCCAGGTCTAAGACATTTCTTTTTTACTCAAGCTCCCAGGTGCCAAGGAAGGTTGTGCCTACAGCAGCAGGAGGTTTGGTCCCTAAAGATGCTTCAATTCAGGATCTCTTCACACTTCCCTCCATTCCAAGAGCAAAATCCTGGAGTTCTTTAGGCTTTATGAACATTTTCTCAAGAAAGTGCACTTTCTCCAGACCCCCCAATCCAATATCAGGCTGTTTCCAAGAAACCAGTAGCTCAGCTAAGAAGGCAGGACTCTATCTTAGCTGAACTCCTACTGGCACCATGCTCCAGGCTGCCCGGAAACCAGCCAAAGGGATCTCAGGGTCCACCCAGACTCTAGGGCAAGATCTCACTGGCTTCTTTTAAAAGAAATTCTCCAGAAATTCTCACTCAATTGCTAACAGGTGGAGTATATGTATCCTGTATCCGCTGTTATTTAAAGCTTCCCAGGGGATTCTAGTGTGTATGCTGGATTAAGAACTGCCAACTCTAGACAACAGTGGGAATGTCTCATGGGAGTATCCTCTGGATGATGACCCTAGCAGTCCTTCCAGCATGAACAGGGCAGAAATTACTATTATGAAACAATGTAGGAAGAGTTAGAGATGATCCTAAGAGACCTGGAAGGCACCATTGTACTCCATAGGGAATCACAACCTGAAACCTATACTCATCCATTCATTCATCCACCCATTAATAAATAAGCATTAAGCTCCTATTGCATACTAGATGGGGATAGGATTCAGGTGATATCTGAGGCCCTCCTTCAGAACGAAGGTCTCGAATTTGGGGCTATTGGAAGTAGTTTGTGAACCTGAGCTGAGAACTCTAGCAACTTCCCCTGTACTCTGGCACCTCCAAGATAATGACTGACCTATGGCAATTATTTTTATTGTCTCTAGGCTTTTTATTGGACGAGAAACTGTTGAGTGCTTATGGTCAAAGTAATCATACCATGTTTGATTTACCAACCACCATTTTGCAAGATATATTTTATTATATCTGATTTATAGGTGAGAAAATAAAGATGTTTACAGTGGGCAGATCATCTCCTCCAAGATTGCAAAACTCTAAGGGAGTCAAGCCAATTTCTGACCCAGTATCTATCTTTACCCATTTCACTATATTATGTCTCTCAGGCACGTACACATCGATTCAACCAAATACCACCAACATTTGTTTAGGATCACTCTACTCCAGATACCAAATGAATAAATACTCAAAAGAAGCCTGTGAAGTGGTTATCACTTTCATCATTCTACAGCAGGAATCATCAGACATCTTCTGCAAGGAATCATTGTAATGAATTTGGGCTTTGAGGGCCATAGGGTCTCTTTCACAATTATCCTACCATTGTAACACAAAAGAAAATATTGATGACACGTGTTCTAATAAACCTTTATATATAAAAACAGCAGGTGGTAGGATGGACTTGGCCCAGGAACGCTTGTGTGCCAACCTCTGTTCTGGATAAAAGGAAACCAGGACTAAGAGAAGGAAGACGACTTGTGCAAGGTCATCCAGCTGCTAGGCAATAAGCCGGCCTTCCATCCACATCTGTGGGACTCCTCTGCAGTTCAATGCTCTTCACCATACCGACTCCCCAGGAAACCCCAGGGACTCCTTCTTTCATCATTTAATCTCCCTCAATCCTCTGAGCTTTATCTGCTCCGATTAAGGTGAGCTTCTTGTGCTTGAGATGGGTTATTGCTTTTCACAATTCTCTCTCAAGAACATATGAATAAATCAATCTCTCTGTCTTAATAAGTTGATAATCATTGTGAAATATTTAATGCGCTTAGTGCCATTCTTGATCTTCAAGCTTCAGTCAGAAAATCGTTCCTTGTCTTTCTCTCACTGGAACATTACGCCCTGCACTTGTTCTTCTTTGCTCTTATTGTGTTAGATTTTTTTTCTGTTTAACAATACACGCATTCCTCTCTTCTTGCCATCTGTTCTCCTCTATACTCTCTGTCTCTTTAAAGTTGAATTTTGTGTTTGCTATTAGGTGATCCATTTATGCTAATCTGGCTTTTTTGCCAATATTTGCATTTGCATATCGCTTTGCATCTCTATATTTACTGTGTAAAAGAGCTTAGGACTCTGATATCTCAAAAGGTAGCTACCTAATCCATCACCCCTTCTCCAGGCAAGACTTCATTCATTCATTTATTCATTCATTTATTCATTAACTCAATAAATACTGATTGAGCATGGCCAAGCATGAGTGATAGAATGTTGGCCAAAACCAACATGGCCCAGATTTCATGGACACTCCCCAGTAGTGGGAGAGGGCAACCTTAATCAAGTAATTATAAAAGAGATAGTGCAGATCTGTGATGCTGAGTGACATAATAACAGAGAGTCTAATTCATCTCATTGGTTAGGGTCAGAGAAAGGCCCCATTAAGACATATGAGCTAAATAGAAGTAAGAGGTTGGAAGGAACTCCCTACAGAATGAACAGAAAGGAGGAAGGCTTTTCACTCAAAACCATCTCCCGCTAACTGTATAAAGGTCTATGCAGGAAAATTCTCTATGCCCCATTTCAGGTGATCAGTGAATAGCCCTTGGGTTAGAGAAGCTTGCAATTGCTTTACTTTTTAACTGTTGCCTCTTAGGAAAATAAAATCTCCAGGCTTAGCACTGGGAGGGTCCTTAGGCATCATCTGGGGCAACCTGTTCACTTTACGAACAGACAGCTCGGTGCCTGAGGAAGGTACAGACTTGCCTGAGCCCGTGTGGTGTGCAGCAGCAAATCTGCAGCTCAGGCCAAAGTCTCCCGGCTCCTATTTCAGTGCCTCCCAGGGTTAGGGTGAGGATTCAGGATCATAGAGCTTCTTAAAGACAGTATGTTCATGTATTTATTGTGGACTAATAGTTATAAGTAATAATAACCTCCACCTTTCACTAAGGTTTACCCATATTCCAGGTGCAGTTAAACATAGTAGACATGTTCATTTTGAGTCATCCCAGCAATCTGATGTATGGGGCTTGATACCAGCCCTCTGTTTCTCCCCCTGTCTCATCTCAGCTGGCTGAGTCCTCTGTTCAGCTGGAGACCTCAGGCCAGACAACAGAAGGGAATCTGCACAGCCATCCTGATTCCCCTCTCTGTGCCACAGCAGGCAGAACCCGATTGGCCATTTAGACAGCGTCAGCCTGCGAGCCACACCGCATACTAATCAGTCACTAGAAATAGATGCATTAGGGGCGACAACATTTACTGGCAACACTATCTGGCTTCAATCTTTCACCTTCACTGGGTAATGAGATGAGCTAGAACATTAAAACCAACAAACAGCCTTTGGTGTTTACAGCAAATGTTTGCAAGAGCATGGGAGCCAGAGGTGCTCTGGGGAACATCTGGATTTCTGGAAACTGTGTGATTACACAGATGTCTTAGATTCATCAAGCTATAAAAATATCCTGTGATGTATGTCTGTATGTCGGGGAAGAAAAATAACCTCCCCAAATGGATTTGGTACAAATTATCAATCATAGCAAAGACACCGAAGGAGGACTGACATACCCCCAGGCTCTGGGGATACTCTCAAAGCCAGGGTGAAGTGGATGTTTTAGAGAGCATTCCTTATTGACAGGTGTGGGGGCTGAAGACACCAGAGATGTGATTTATCTATTGCTTCACCTCTCATAATCTTCGTTCACTATGAGTACTCTTTGCCCTGCTTGGATATAGTTTTCCCTTTTCTCATATACCTCTAGGTCTCTATGTTGCTCACAAATATCTTCCAGCAGCTTACAGAATCAACATGTCTTTAAAGCACTTTGCCGGGTTCGTCTTCTGCAGCCACTCCGATGATCAAAGTAAGACTTACTGTATTTCTCCAAATATGTCATTTATCTTCATGCAAACCCACAACACCATGCCTGACTTAGTTTCCTCAAATATATATATATATATATATATATATATATATATATATATATATATATATATATATATATATTTAGTGATATATATATATCATATATATTATATTATATATATATTTTGTTTGTTTGTTTGGTCAAACAAATTAATAAATGAATTCACATGATCATGCCCAGGTCTGAATGCTTGCTGAGACCCAGAGCACATGCAGGAGCTCCTCTTCCTCCTCAGGCCTGATTTCAGGAGGAATCTCCTCTGGGTAACTTTCCTCTACTCTCTTCCCCAGACTCTCATCACTCCTGCTAATAACCATGACCATATACTTTGCACAAGCTTTTAGTTTGGCCTATATAATTTCCTTTTGCTTTTATGTTTATTTCTCCTGGTTCTAGAATGGTTTCAAAGCTGGAGACATTGCCTTGTTCATGTTTGCAACCTTGTTTGATGCCCCGCACATTATTCAGCACAGAGTAGCATGAAGGCACTAGCTCACCTGTCCGCTGCTGTGGTTTGGATGTGTCTCGTCCCAGAGATTCATGCGTTGGAGGCTTGGTCCTCGGCGTGGTGCCTATATTGAGGTGGTGGTATCTTCAAGAGGTGGAACCTACTGGGAGCTGCTTAAGTACTGAGCATGCTGCCCTTCTCATAAGACTCCTTAGCTAGTTCCCACGATAGCAGGTTTTGTCATAAAAGATAGTTCCTGGCCTCTGAATCTCTCTCTGGCTTCCCTTCTCAGGATGTGATCCCTTCCTCCTACAGATATTCCTACTGTGGGGTGCTTTCTGCTGTGAGGTCCTCGCCAGAGCCAATCCAATGCCAGTGCCATGGCCTTGAACCTCCAGGACTATGAGCTAAGTCAATCTCTTTTCCTTATAAAGTTACCCAGTTTTCAGTATTTTGTTAGAGCAATGAAAAACAAAATTATATACCCTCGAGGAAGGAAGAATTCTTAACATGAACTTACAAAGTCTCCGAGTTCTAAAATGAACTTCACATAGCTCAAAGAAGCTCCATTCTCAAGGAAAGATTCGAGAGTTGAGAAGGAGTTATTTCTCTTCACTTGGGAGCCAGGATTTGAATAAAGGGGTTGTTGCAACAGTGAAAGGTTAAACTGGTGTGACAGGTGACAAAACTGTGCACAGGTGTTTATTTACATCAAGCTCTGCTTCCTTTAGGATTATAGTTTCACAACATTTAACAGTGTGAGTAGAAAATAGTATGAGTAGAAAAATAAGTTGCAGAATAAATAGGAAAATAAATAAACAATATGAACAGGAAATAGTATGACTAGAAAAGTAAAGGTATACTTTATATATACCTGCATGTTGATAGAAACTGGCTACAGCACAAGTTATCACATGTGGATGGACCTAGCTGTCATGACTCTGTGTCCTATCCACTCTGTCCACTACAGCAGAAACCTACTAATAAAATTGCATGTGCTTCACCACGGCTGGTCCCAAAGGAACCAGCCCCCACCTCAGCACAGTGTATTACCTGGACAAAGCATGTCTGCATCCATATGATATGCATATTAATAACAGCTCTGATGACAAAACCTACATCAGTAATGTTTATTTTACACCTTCTATGTGCCAGGCCCTTTGAGTATCTCTCAAAAGCTTTAGAGAGCACTTGGAACACAATGTTCTCTTGAGACCACATTTCTCAGTGGGTGTTCTGGGACCTCCAGCATCAGAATCATCTAAGAGCATTTGTTAAAAATGCAGATTCCCACTTCTAACCTCAGACGACTAAATCCGCGTCTTGCATCTCTGCAGGTGGAGCTCAGGAATCTGCATCTTAACACAGCTCCCAAGTGATTCTTAAATACACGAAAATATAAGCACGACTAAGCTCATCAAAAATCCAGTAAGGAGGAATTAGCAATTAAAACCAGCCTTTTATTATCTTGTGACTGTATATTATACAGGGTTGTAAATGTAGCTATTTAGGTTTAAATTCACTGAGTGCAATGTCCAGTTTATTCCACAGTAGGAGCCCAATTATTCTCCATATGCCCTTCTCTAGCCCTTGCACAGACCAGAGTTAAAAGAAACCCTCTGACCAGCAACCAGGGGCATCTGCCTCTGAGTTGAAAATATTTTACAACACAAATCCGCAGCAGAAAGAAGTGGGTCACCTTCCAGCCCCTTCCATTTCCTACCCTAGCCAGAGCCCCCCTCATTCTACAAATGAGACCCTGGAGGGCCAGCAGAGATGAGAAATTGCTTCACCAACAGCGACCCAGGGAAATTAGGGCCTCCCTACCTTGGAGGCATCAAGAGACAGTGGACGAGAGCTGAGAGGAAAGAGACAAAACGCCCATTCCAATAAGGAAACGGCTTTAATCTATCAAAGTAATTCTCCTTCTTTCAGAGAGAGAGAACATGAAATTGCACAAAATGACTTAGAGAATGGCACCCAGCCTGATTAGCGTGGCGAGGCCCAGAGCTCTCTGCACTTAGTATGTGAGGTAGAAATCCTATTTGAATATTCTTCTTTTTTTTTAAAAAAAATCCCACATGAAAAGGGAGAAGGATGGGTTTGTCTCTTCAAAGAACAAAGTTTTGGCAAAGGCATGTATTTGGGGTGGGGGCTAGGGTGCATCACAAAGGTGGTGGTGCTTAATGTGAGGATCAGAAAGGACAGCACTCTTCGTTCCTGACCCCGCCCTTCCCCCAGCTGTCTCCTTGTTGTTTAAAGGTTAAAGTCAATTCCCTCCATTGGATCTAGTCCACTTTAGAGTCAAGACCAGGAATCACCAAAATATTTCTGTAAAGGACAAAATAAATAGTAAATATGTGAAGCTTTATATGGCCATGGTCTCTGCCTCAATTACTCAACTCTAACTTTGTAACCCAAAAGTAGACACACATAATACATCAACAAATGGAAGTGGCTATGTTTTAAAAAAAAAAAAAACTACTGTGAACATTAAAATTTATATTTAAAATGATTTTTCATACAAACACACACACATTTAGCTTGTGGACTGTAAAAAAAACAGACAATGGGCCAATGTGGCCCATGGATCATAGTTTTCCAGCCCCTGTCTCACAGCCAGCTGGTATATTTTTGCCCCACCTTGATTTCCTTCTCCAGATCTATCAAAAGAAAGAGGTGTCTTTTCCAAACACACATGTTCCTACTTTTCCAGCATGAGTACCACTTGTCTGTTCTTTCTACCTCAGTGGTCTCTCTGTTCCTTCTTCAAAATCCTCCCACTTCTTCAAGGCTCAAACTCATCAGCTCTTCCTTGATGGCCCCCACCACCTTCATAACCTCCCTACACTCCCTATCTATGAGTCTTATCTCCAGTATCAGACTCTAAGTTACTTAGAAAGAAAACAATATCCAACACTGACATTCATTCTTCAATTAATTCCCCCAAACAAACCTCTGGTGTAGAACTATTATTATCTCCAACTTATGGACCTGGGAATTGTATCTTAAAGAGGACTATTATTTTGCTCAAAGTTGCCCAGTGAAGAAAAGACAAAAAAGGACTGGTCCCCAGGCATCAGGAATAACACAACTGCTTATGAGGAGACCTCACAGTTTCTAAATCGCATACTTCAGTGTGTCTCAAAAATAAAGGTGCTCACTGTAGGATTAAAGCTTATTTATCATATTAATCATAGGCAAGGATCCCAATACATGAGAAATGACAAAGAAATAATAGCAGACATCTAACTTCAAGAGAAGACAATTGAACAGTGGAACAAAGCAATGGATGGTAAACCTCAGTCCTGGATTCCCGGGGGTTGTGGTCTGTTGTCAGTCATGTAGGCCTGGTATCCCCCAGAGCATTATTGTATGGTGGGACTAGGAGGTAAGGGATGATCTTCAAGGCATCTCTGAGTCCTCGCAAGATGGTAGAGTGAACACTCTGCATGAAAGTCAGGAAAGTGCATGATCTATTTAGATGGATACCCAATCCTGTGGTCCTTTTTTGTTGCT
>PVLC010036609.1:0-15723 GCA_004027655.1 Graphiurus murinus
TCTCAAGGCTCCCTTGATTAATAAATTATACCCAGAAAAAATAAGCCTATGAATCACTAGTGCTAGTGTCCCAAAACCAAAGTCCACCAGGTGCCCCCACCCAAGATCTAGGGAGGACCCTAACACTACTATGCTTTTATTTATTTATTTATTTTTGTGGTACTGGGTATCTACCTCCAAACTCTTTTCATTTTTGGTTTTAAAACAGGATCTCACTAAGTTGCTCAGAGTCTCGCTCAGTTGCTGAGTATGTCCTTGAACCTGCAGGCATGTGTCACCACACCTGGTGGTTCCACCATGCTTCTAAAAGTTGTTCCTCCACTCTCATTCAAATTTCACACTTTCCTCCTAGATGCTTTTATAGTCAGCTCAACCCTCCCTCTGTATTTCTTCTCAAATTATTGAAATCTTAATTCATCTCCCTTAGATTGCAAGGTGATTAAGAGCAGAGAGAGTATCTTGTTCTATGTCTAATATCTAGTACCTTGCAATAACCTATTCCTTATCCCATCCCCACAAAACACATACACATGTGCTCCTGGCAAACTTCTTTGGCATATTATAGGTCCTAGAAAGAAATGTTTGCATATTTTTAAGTTAAATGGTCTTCTCTTTATCTTCAGAGCACAATGGGTTATTTTGTGGTGAATCTCTTGCTCCCTTGAAGCTCAAAACATCAAAAATAGCCGGGGGTGGGGGGATCTTAGAAACATGTTTTCTCAGAACCAGGGACAACTATGCCTTTAACAGAGCCCGTGGCTATCTCCAGAGAGTCAGGCAAACATCCCAGGACAATTCCACTGAATTTCAGAAAATTCCCTCAAGTCAGATGTTTGAGACACAAAGACGTCAGGAATCATGTTGCTCAACACTCTCAACCTGCAGGCAAGGAAACTGGACAGAAGGGAGAGTGACTTGCCTGTGGACTTCCAGATGTTTCCTCCCACGAGGAGCCTGGCACCCCCAGCCTCTTTCTAGTTCATCGCAGCCTATGTGCTTGGCCTGGAGGTGTGTGGAAAGCCCTTTCATCCTTTTCATGCCCATTGGGAATCTCATGGAGAAACCTGCCAGAGAACTACCTGCATTGATGGGTGATAGCAGACGTGACCCCAGGTCCCTGGCATCCCCATATCCTCCCTTCTCCTCAGGAAATCCTTTCTAATGCTTCATCTACCACTCCAGAACTTGAGAGGAAAGCCAGAAGGACAAAAGGCCACCATTACTGCACATCCTCCACTCAGATCCTCCCACATGCTATCTCAGCCCAGCTCCCAAAATAGTGCGGTGCGTTGGCAGAGCTCCAGGAACTAATAGGGATGGCAGCATCGTGTCTTACGACCCATTTTAACTGAGCTAATTTAGAATTTACCTGACCAAGAGTACCATAAAATGTACTTCTAAAGTTGAGATTGTTAATTACCACAGGATGATTCACCCATGCTTGGCAGCCCAGGGGGAGCTGGAGGGAAAGGCTGGTTTCCAGAAATAATCCTTCCCTCCTCACCAAATAGGAATTAGACGTGGAAAAGGGCAAAGGGGATGGATGAGAGATTCACCCACAGGAACTAAGAAGGGTTATAATTAGTGTCTGTGTTTGCAGGTGTTATCTTTCACCCTCCGCGGGCAGAGGAGACTGCGGTAAACTCAGAATCCTGTGTGTGTCTTGGAGAAGGGCACTGAGCTCCTTAGGGTGTTGGAGGAGGAGCTAGAAGCAAGATGACTGCGGGGAGTGAGGCAAGCAATGTCTCTGTGGTGTGGAGAGGTGCCCAAAGCCATGACCCCCGAATGCAGCACTGTTTACTGACAGCCGCTTCCCGCAGCTATTACAGAGCTGCCTGAGAGTGTCCTAATTAGGAAGGGTTGTCAGCACTCCCATTATAATCCCCAGTTGAGTGAGCTAAGTGTTTCTTCAGCCACTTCAAGTCCCAGCCTCTGAAACATAGCTTTGAGTGACTGCTCTCAATTTGTTTTTACCCCGTGACTCATTCTCACCATGTCTACCTTCCATATTCATCCTAGATGTCTACATAAGCAGAGCCGTCTCAAGTCTCATATGGAAGGTGAGTCCCAAGGCTCTTTCAATGCTGAGATGTTTATCATTTTACAAAAAAAGTTCTCCCTAAGCACTCTCTTTCCAAACATTTCTAAGATTCGAGTTTTTAAGTCAGACTCAAAGCATTTTCTCTCACCATCTGGTTTACCACTTTCTCATGCTGGTTCCACACAGTAGGTCTTGACCCCACTGCAATGGTTCTGAGTAAGCAGGAATTTGTTCCCACTTTTTTAGCATCTTGGACCGTAGTCTTGGGTATTAATCAGGGGAAGAGTGTGTTCTGTGAATTTATCCTGAGCATGCTCTCCTAATACTTGTTCATTCATAAAAATCCTTTTGGAATGTGAACAGTGTTAAATATTTAATCTTCCTGTTATGCCATAAACCTTTGCTTGACATCATTTGCCTCAATGTGTAAAATAGCCTTATTAAATGTAATGGGAAGCCGGGTGTGGTGGCTCACACTTGTAATTCCAGTACTTGGGAGACATACGGGAGAATCACCAGGCTCATGGCCAGCCTCAGCTACTTAGTGAGGCCCTCTGCAACTTACTGAGACCCTGTTTAAAAAAAAAAATAGGTCTGGGGGTGAGCTCAGAGGTAGAATGCCCCTGGGTTCAATCCCCAGTACCACAAAAAGAAAAAAAAAAAGTAATGGGTGGGAGCCAGGTATGGTGGAGCATGCCTGTAATCCCATTACCTAGGAGGATAATACAAGAGGATCCTAGGTTCGAGACCAGCCTCAGCAATTTAGTGACTGTCAGCAACCTAGCAAGACTCTGCTTCAAAATAAAAAATAAAAATGGGCTGGGGGTATAACTAGGAGGTAGAAAACCCCTGGGTTCAATCCCCAGTACCACCAAAAAAATAAATAAATAAATAACAGGTGAGGTTGAAGAAGGAAATAGAGTAGAAGGGAAGAGGAGGGAAAGGGAAGAAAAGGGAAGTGACACTGATAAAATTATGTTTATGCAAATACAAATATGCCCCAATGAAACTCACCACTCTGTATAATTGATATGCACCAATAAAAAAAAGTAATGGTGTCAGCCTGTAATCCTGGTGACACAGGACACTGAGGCAGGAGGATCCCAAGTTCGAGAACAGCCTGGGCAACTTAGTAGTAGAGCACCCCAGTATTGGAAAAATAGCAATCAATAATAATAATGGGTGTCTTACACTGTGAGTCAGGAGAACATTTTGAAGAACAGTAATGAAACTGGAGCAGGATAGTATGTGCATGGATATATGGAGCAAGCTTCCTGACAGATGAAGCTGCAGGTGTGCAAACCCAGATGAGGATGATTATAATCCTCAGATTGCTAGGTGTTAGCATTGGCTATCGAGATATATCCTGGTTACACCTGGATGCTGTCATGTTGTGCTTGTGTGTTGCACTTACTCCAGGACATTGCCTATCACACCCAGGAGTAATAGTTTCAGTTCACACTTCAGGAGCCAAGCCCTTCTGTGACATTCGTGGCGCTATTTCATATGTGCTCCATACAACGAGCCTATGACACTTGAGGATGCAGTCATGTGAGCACCACCATCCTTCTCAGCCGCCCTTTCTCCACAGTCAGAATTGGCAGGAGAATCCAGGGTGAGGGGGCGAGAAGAGTCTTATTTTCCTGAAGTACCAGACAATACCCCTGGTAGGCATATCAAATGCCAGGCTGATGTTGCGCAGATGGAACTGACTTGTTTAAGTCTGACATCAAAACTAGTGGTTTTGTGAAATGAGAGAAGCCCAAACAGTACTAAGAAAACAGAACCCACATTTAATCCTTTTTAAGATCTATATAAAATCAATATTAAAAATGATTGGTGTGCAGGGCGTGGTGGCACATGCCTGTAATCTCAGTACTTCGGAGTATAAGAGAGAAAGATCACAGGTTCAAGGCTAGCCTCAGCAACTTAGCAAGACTCTCAGCAATCTAGTGAGATCCTGTTTCAAAATAAAAGATAAAAAGGGATAGGAGTGTAGCTTGGAAGTAGAATGCTCCTGGGCTCAATTCCCAGTACCAAATAATAGTAATAAAGTAATAATAAAAACTCAATGTAAATTTGTCTATCAAACAATTTAAGATCATTAATAATAGTGGAATCCTGTCATTTCAATTCACAGAGCCATAAATAAACATTTCAAGGAACTTAAGATCATTTTTTAAATTTTTATTATGGAAATTTTCAAACATATACAAAAGCAGGGAGAATATTTTGATGGACTTCATGTGTTCATTACCCATATTCAACACTATCAACTATCAACTCCTAGAGATATCTTTTTAGTCTATACCTACGACTATCACCTCCCCCACCGGCCCACGCTCAGATTATGTTAAGCTAAATTCATTACTACTTCAAGACACTTAAGCAGGCATTTCTCCTGCCTTACAGAGTCTATTCTGAGATGGTTTACCACTTCCAGTTAGTGCGTTGGGCCTTCCTCCATCCCCAAGCCCCTCAGAAAGGGCTCATAACTGACCACAGCTACCAGAGATGTCCTCTCATGGTTGTTCTCAAACACACTATAAGTCTCAGCAGAGATCCAGCAAGAAGTGACTAGATGTTTCACATAGGAGACATTACTGGGCAATTATAGTATCCTCAGGGGCAGACTACCCATGGCCTGTGGCTGATGAATGGCCCACATGAGCCAACCTGGAGCAGCAGTCCCCAGTCACGAAATAACAGCACCAAAGATTCTGTCATCAAAGAACTAAAAACAAGAAAGCATCATCCTTAACAATGAAAAGCTTAGCCTCCTTAAAATCAAAAATAAACACACATAGTTTGTAAACAAGTATGACTTGTATTCTACAGAAATGCATGTGTAATACAACATCTTTGCAATGAACCCCTCCCCCCTGCCAATAAAAGAGGCCCCATTATATGGCACCAAAAGCTAGAGACTCCCATATCCTCCACTGTTGTTTCTACATTTGAGGCTACACTTTCTGGAATCACATCAAGAAAGCATACAAACATATTTGCACCCCCTGGAAAGGTATTTAGCTTACCTAAGAGCATGTATGAGCATAAAGAATATTGATTAATGTACTAAATAAACATCTATAGTGATAATGACCAGAGAGAATTTTAAGGGTCTGAATATACTTGTAAAACCAGCAAGCCCCTAATCTTGGCACACTTCCAGGCAAGATCACTTTACTCTACTAAAGTGATCTTGCCTGGAAGGCACCAAAAAATCAAAAGACATTCTCCACTAGAAAGCAAACAACTATGATTAGCAAGATGAGCCTGTACTAACTTCTAACCTTCCTCATCAGAGCAATGGTAAATCCAGCCAGTAGTGAGCAAATACACATTTGTAGATGACAGTCGAAGAAATACACATCAGAGAGAATGTGCCTCCACAGAACAGCTATCTTGGAAAAAAGGAAAACAGTTGAGATACTGGTTCACAGAGAAGAGAAAGGAGACCTTAATCAGCCTTTGTCAATCACCACTTCAAACAGAAAGAGAACAGCAACAATGGGAACCAAGCCTTGTCAGAGAGGAAGGCAGAGCTGAAGAAGCCCAAGAGTTAAAACCCTGTTTACTGTGTCTGGAGGTAGTGCAATCTCTACACCAATCACTGAAGTCATTTGAGGCTGGCCTGTTGCTGACAAGTGTAGATGGACAGATATGTAAAGATGATGGTCATGAACTGCAGCTGATGAATTTCCTGCAGAAGCCCCTGGTACTCACATCAGAGGTGTCAAGAGGTGACAGAGCTACATCACACTGAGCCTGGCAGTTTAATTTGGTGTCGGCTATTAGTGTTGACTCTCAGTCCTGTAGCCATTCCGTGTTTCTGCTGGCACAGCCTCAGAGATTGCTAACTTTCTTTTTTGACTGAAGGAGAGGTTGCCTGGTTTACACACTAATCCCTTCCTAAACAATGGAAATTCCAGAGGGGAGTGGGGAGGGAGCAGAGAGTAAAAATAACTCAGTGCATGGGACTCCTCTAGAATTTTCCTTGCATTATTTCAGGTAAGAATTCTATGGCTTTGTTAGGTAAAAACACATACACACACATGAGAGTCTGGGGCCTTTTTTGGCTTGGCTAAATTAGAAGCATTCTGGAAGTACTCTCTGTATGCTAGTCCTGGTGAAATCAGCACATTTACTCAGGAAGGAGGACCTTGTGGGTTGTTGCTCTGACCTCTGGGTGTCACCTAATGAATTCAATTCCCTTCTCCTGACCCCATGTTTATGGGAGAGGCAGGCTTTGGCGTGAACCCAAGGGCATTTCAACCTTCCTTAGGGTTCTTGCACTCTATATCCCTTCCCTACCCCACTTCACCACAAACAGGGTGAGAAGCCATGGGGTGCAGACCAGAGAGGACCCTGCAGCTGCATGATGCCTGAAGGAAGCTAACATTGACTCAAGGGTATTGAGCCAAGGGCTAAAAATATATAGCTCCACCCTCATTCTCCAAGGCAACACTGTCCTAGAGGGGTGTTGTGGTCTACACAGAATGCCGTAGGAAGTTGAGGATATAACAGTTGCTAGCAAGAGCAAGGCCTTGGGTTCAATCTCAAGCACTACAAAAAATAAAAAAAAGATTTCCAGTTCCTGGGAAAATAACCTTCCAAAACTATCTATGAGAATGGGGAGGGGTAGGAATAAACATGGAGAGTTAGGATAATTCATAGTAAATAATCTCTATAGTAACAAGAAAAAAAAAACAGAAAAAATTTAGGCAACTTGTCCATGATAGCAATTAAGATTAGAGTAAAACAAAGAGGACATACTTTAGGAGTTATATATTGTAAGTACTGGAGCATATTGCAATGCTTCTCAGCACCTTCCCTACCACAGTGAGCAAAAGCCTCCTCTAAATACTGTACTTCTTGTATTTTCAGAGAATTTCCTATTTGCCTGTGGCATCTGTATCCATTACATACTGGAACCTCATTGATTGCACAGCTTATTGAAGTCACTCCCAGAAGCCACCTTCCAGTTCTGAGCTCTTCCAATACCTCAACTTCTACCCATATTCTTTTCCACAGTAGAAGAAAGTCTCATGCTCCAGGAGAATTTCACCCAAAGCCATGGAGATGATCAATCCAAAATCATCACAATAACGTAATCCAGACTTGCTGTGGTAAAAGAGTGAGGGAAATTTCCAAGAGAGAATTAGACAGACAAAAAAGGTGTAGGATAACTAAACTTTTTTTTTTGGGGGGGGGGGGTACTGGGGATTGAACCCAGAGGGTTTCTACCTCTGAGCTACACCCTTAGCCCAATATTATTTCTTGTTTGGAAACAGGGTCTCACTAGGTTGCTTTGCTAAGTTGCCAAGGTTGGCTTCAAACCTGCAATCCTCCTGTCTCAGCCTCACAAATACTGGGATTACAAATGTGCACCACCACGCCCGGCAATATCTAAACATTTTTAAAGAACATCTTTAGAATGACTTTCCTATCTAAAGGTCTTTGGAAAACCAAATTCAGAATTATAGTGTTCTTACAGGGCTTTCTCCTGTGAAATTTCCTTCAGCTGAAGGATCCTAGCACTAATATTCTAGGGGCCCTAGGTCTCTGGATTCAGCTATCTGAAAACATCTTTCTTCCACAGATAGCTTTAGAAAAGTTCCAGAAAAATCTTGTAAGGGATATCAGATTATACATTGGGATATAATATACAGAACAAGGTGAGAAAGGCTAGTCCTGGCTCCAACCCAGTCACCCACCTGGATTGCTGTGTCCAGTTTTGGGAGCCATACTTTATGAGGGTCCTTAACAAGTTGTGAACATCCATAGGACACCAGCTGGAGCAATGAGAAGTCAATCATACCAGAACACATGGTTAAAAGTCTTTGGCAGAGAAACAAGAATAAAGCCAGTCCACATTTTCAATTATTTGGAGAGTTGTCACATAATGATAAGAAATGTTTATAGAAAACATACTAAGGCCTTAGACAACATTGCACATAAAGTATTTGCTTGTAATAAAAGGAGTGAAGGAAATTATTGCTCAGATCCCTCCCGCTCTAATGTTGTATGGGCCTGGAATCTTCTCCATTTAACCCCTGGTGAATGGCAATCATCAAGAAGTCAAAAAACACCGGGCGTGGTGGCGCACGCTTGTAATCCCAGCATTTGGGAGGCTGAGACCGGAGAATCCGGGTTCCTGGCCAGCCTCAGCTACCTAGTGAGGCACTCCGCAACTTAGTGAGACCCTGTTTCAAAATAAAGAATAAAAAATAGGGCTGGGGGTGTAGCTCAGAGGTAGAATGCCCCTGAGTTCAATCCCCAGTACCGCAAAAAAAAAAAAAAAGAACTCAAAAAACAATAAATAGTGGCGATGATGTGGAGAAACTGAAACTCTTCTACACTGTTGATGGGATTGCAAACTAGTTCATTTGCTGTAGAGATCAGTATGGAGATTCCTTGGAAAACTGGGAAAGGATCCATCATATGATCCAGCTATACCACTCCTGGGTACCTTTCCAAAGAGGTTGAAACCAGAGAACTACAGTAATATATGCATACCCATGTTCATAGTAGCACAATTCACAATAGCTAAATTATGGAACCAATCTAGTTGTCCATCAACAGACCAATGGATTACAAAATTATGGGATATCTACACAATGGAATTCTACTCGGCAATAAAGAAGAACAAAATTAGACAGGCATGGTGGCGCATGTTTGTAATCCCAGCATTTGGGAGGCTGATACCAGAGGATCCGGGTTCACGGCCAGCCTCAGTTACCTAGTAAGGCCCTCCGCAACTTAGTGAGACCCTGTTTCAAAATAAAGAATAAAAAATAGGGCTTGGGGTGTAGCTCAGAGGTAGAATGCCCCTGAGTTCAGTCCCCAATATGGCAAAAAAAAGAACAAAATTATGTCATTGCAAGAAAATGGAAGGACCTGGAAAACATTATGTTAAGTGAGATTAGCCAATTACAGAAAGGGAAGAGTCATATGTTTTCTCTAATATGCGCAAGCTAGGGAGTAATTGGGATAGCAGAAGGACTCTAGATAATGGAGGAGAAACCTCAGTAGAGCCAGGGAGGTGGTCTAAGGGAAGGGGAGGGGGAAAAGTGAGGCTCATCAATGGAAATACTACCATCAACTATGTGTACATATATGAAAATACCAATGTCAATCTCAGTACTCTGTTTTGGGAAGGGGGGAGATGGGGAGCCAGCGGTTGGGGGGCTTACCAAGTGCTGTGTGTGCATTTGTTACTGTCAACATGATTTACATTATGATATGAGACTATAATGCACCAATATTTTAAAAAAATAAACTCTGGTGAACGGTAAAAGAATGAAGGAATTCAACAATTACATGTTCTCTCCGTGGGTGAGGAGTCAATGACTGTTGGTCAGTAAAGTAGGGAAGTTTGAGATGAAGGAAACTCAGTCGGCCAGTTATAACTCTCCTCTGGGCCTCCAGGTTCTACTCCCTGTATTCTAAGGGAGGTTTCAAGTCAGAAGACTGCTGGTGAAAAAGGTCCACTTTCTTCCAAACATGTCTAGGTTTAGTTGCTTTGTTGTTTTTTAATAGGTTCAGACACAGACACATACTAATACCAACTTTGTGACCAACTTCAGAAGGTGAAGCTGAAGCTTCTGGCACACAAAGGGTAACACTATTCCTGTCCTGTTTCCCTTGCTATCAAGGAAAGGGTCTCACATCCACCTGGTCAAACTTTTTCATATTTTAGATAAGGAAACTGATATTTGGAAAGATCAACGGCATATCCCAAGGCCATGCTGATAATTATTAACAAAGCTGGGCTTTGAGCATGGACCTCCCCGATCCCAATCCAGCCATCTTTCATCTGCCACAGACCATCTTATCCTCTGGGGATATGAATACCAATTTCTCCGACAGATCAATGGCACAGAGAGCAAAATAAATTAAAATAGATTTAAGAGGAGAAACTAAATGCATAAGGTAGAGCTTATTTGAATTCACATTTAAAAACAACTAGAAAAAGAAATTCTTGAGACAATTAGCAAAACTAAATGTGAATTAGATATTGGATAATACTATTTATTGGAATTTTATTAGATGTGATAATGGAATCAAATATGTAACTTTTTCTCAGTTCCTATCAGTTAAAATGTATACTAAAGTATTGATAAGCGACAAAACATATTGTCCTGCATTTACCTTAAAGTACTCCAGGAAAATGAGGTTGGGGCAGGAGTGGAAATGGAAATAAGAGTAGCAAAATTGGTAATTGTTGGGGGATTGTTAAACTACTCTCTTTGTGTATATTTCCTACAATATGGATTCAGGCTGTGGCTTGGCTTCAGACTGTGCCTCTTCTGTTAATCCTCTCAAGGGAGAGGAATTTGGCTTTCATAATTAAAGAAGTTGTGTCTTTGTGGGAACATTTGAAATAATTTGGGACTTGAATCTATTTACTATTGAAGTCTTGATCTAATAGCTTATAATAGAAAATTTGAGGGCAATTAAGGCCTCTACTCAGCAACTTGAAGAAATATATTAAAGATGATAGAGTACACAGGGCAAAAAACATCTGTGCATCTATGCAGTCTTGGGAAGCTTCTTTTTTTTTTTTTTTTTTTTTTTTTTTTTTTTTTTTTTTTTGTGGTACTGAGGATTGAACCTAGGGGCATTCTACCTTACCTCCGGGTTACATTCCCAGTCCTATTTTTTTTATTCTTCTAGTTTGAAACAGGAGAAACTAAATGCATAAGGTAGAGCTTATTTGAATTCACATTTAAAAAACAACTAGAAAAAGAAATTCTTGAGACAATTAGCAAAACTAAATATGAATTAGATATTGGATAATACTATTTATTGGAACTTTATTAGATGTGATAATGGAATCAAGCATATGTAACTTTTTCTAAGTTCCTATCAGTTAAAATGTATACTAAAGTATTGATAAGCAACAAGTTGCAGAGGGCCTCACTAAGTATCTGAGGCTGGCGGCGAACCCAGATCCTCTGGTCTCAGCCTTCCAAGTACTGGAATTATAAGCATGTGCCACCACACCCAGTTGGGAAACTTCTTTAAATAATCAGGACTACATAAACTATTTTCAAACACAAAAGTTTATCTTGATCCAAACATGCCTGCTCCCTTCCCTTTCCTAACTATTCCCTCCTTCTTTTCCTGCAGTCATCTTTGTATCCATGATTTTCCAATATCAATGATGCTGTGGCCATTATAGTGTTCCCATTGGCAAGTTGTAAACTTGCCAAGTATTGTGGCCAACGTTCTTGTGGAAGAAACAGGAAGAGTGGCATCATTCCCTGTACCAAGGTTTAGACTTCTAATATAAAACATGAAGTTGTGAAGTTTCAAGTCCCCCCAAGTACTAAAGAAAGCATCAATAATTGCAGATGATCATGCCTCCAGCCCTCTACTTCCCTGGGATGCAGACACTTTGTAGGCAGGAGATAACACCATTGCAGGGACCATATTACTCCCTTCTTTGTGTCTCCTACAAAGTTCAGAACAGTGTTCAGTGGCTCACAGGAACTCAGTAAGCAATTAATCAAAGTGGAGAGTTGCTGTTAGCAGTCTTGCACCATGTACAAGATCATGAGACTCACCACTGCTAGTCCCTGTGGAAATTCATCCTGCTTGAAACTATATATAAATGCAGTGGATTTGTAGCCTTAAAATTTCAAAAGGGTTGATACTTCAAATCTGGTGAAATAAAGGTATTTTAATCCCTTTGCACCTTTCAATTTAAGATATTACATTAGACTAAAATGGAGATTGTAACTTTTACTCAAGAGATACCTCTCCTAGTCTCATTCCATTAGTTACGGCAAGGCCCCATCATTAAAGACTTTACTCCCTCACTGGGGAGAGAGAACTCATGATAAGTGACTGATTTCTACAATTGGCTTAGGGAACCAGAGTCATTCATTAAATCAAAGAAAAAGTATATTAAGGAAAGAATAAATCATCAAAGGATAACTCTCTAGCATATTTTTTTCCTTTCCTTGAGTAAAAATGCTAGCATCTCCCTTGAAAACAAGTTAACACTCATAAGGCAGGCCTGGGTACCCAAATGACCTCTGTAGACCTGTAGTATTCATTAGGCATTGACTGTATACCTGTTCGATGGAATAGCTGCTGCTGAAGAACCTACTGACCCATACAGACTCTGCCCCAGCTTATTGTCTTGTTGAAACGATCCAAAACAGAGTAAAAGTATTTTTCAAACTAAAAATATCAGTATCAAAACTAGTGGGAAATAATATCGTGCAAATGAAATATCCAAGGGCCAGAAAGAGGTGGATTAAGGTCACAATTAAATCAACATAGGCACCATCATTAATTCCTTCCATTTTGTGTAATACTACAGTCTTCTAAATATCCCCACCATTGCTTCTTTTAATTTTCAAGCAACTTTAGAAAGTAGCTTTTATCATGCCCAACCTCTTGATGAAAAAAACTGAGTTCCATATAGGTGAAATTATGTGTCCAAGGTCCTCATGCTAGAGAGTGACATAGCTGAGCAAAGACGAATTCCAGGCTCTAATCTGCCGTCTTGCAGCCTTTGCCGTTCCCACTTCCCCACATCATCACTCAATACTCAATACCCTGTCTGTGCAGAGCTGTACTTACACAAACAATTTTTACAGCCGTTTGATCATCCAGTCCTAGCAGCAGCCTTGTAAGAAAGGCAGAACAGAAATTCCACAGGAAAGCAAACCAAGAACTTGGCAAGTCTCCCTGCCTAAAGTCACCCAATCAGAGGTGGTCAATGCATCTTGACTCCCACCACAGTGACATTCCTTCACACCAACTAGGATTTCTCAGCAAGTGGGGACAGGAGAAAAGGACAAGAGCAGAGGAGAGACCTGCACTTTCATTTCTTCCTGGTGCTATACCTGCAAAGTAACAGTTAAAACCATGAAATTAGAAGAGGAGAGGGGCTAAGATGCATATCAGTCTGTTCTCTCTGCAGCTTCCTGGCTTTTCAAAACATCAGAGTAGTTCCTCACATCTCTCCCACACCCAATCACCCCAGGCCCCTTTGCTGGGATCCCGGCATTGGAATGAATTCAAATCAGACCCTGCACTGCCCTGTCCAGCCTGTCAGAATTGCCACGGCCTCCCCACGTGCTATGGGAAGAACGAGAAGGAGACAGATAACCCCCAGGGTGAGCCAGAGAACCACTTTGGGAAATGTATTCCTGCAGCACCAAGACGGGAGCTGGCTAATTGGCTCCAGAGGCATTGAAGTCTGCACGGGCAGGTAGGACCACGTCAGCCTTTATTGACTGATTCAGTCACTTGTTGGGAACCTGTGTTCATTAGCTGCGTGTAAAGTGATATTAGGGGAGAGATGCTGGGTCCCATGCTGAATGACTGAGCGCCCCACCTGACAGAAGGTACATTATGTAAAAGTGCCTTCGAGAGTAATCGAGTTACTTAAGTGGATGTGTTGAGCATATCCGTGTGGGTGCCGCCGGGAGAATGCAAAATCACAGGGCATTGAAATGTGAAAGGCAACTCTACCTCAACTGGATAGGCCCGGGGCTTTCTGGTACTGTTTCCCACACCTCCCTCTAATTGCCGGAAACTAAAGGGTCTTCCATTCTCCTGTGTTCCCTCTTTCTCCAGGGTCCCAGGCAAAGGTGGGCAAGTGAGCTACCAGGATCAACAGATCAAGGGGGGGTGGGGGGATGAGCAAAAACCATCTTCTCTTCCTTCAAATCTGCTTTAATTTTTTCTGTTATATAGAGAAGTCTGTTGGCTAACCCCTGGGCTTTAAAAGAACCAATTGTTTTTAAAAGGCACTAGGTCAATGATGTTTTCTAGAATGTTGCTGAGCAAATCAAAAGTGACAAAAAGTTTTTTACTCCACACCCCCCAACCCTAGAACTCTAGAGGCTTTGGGGTGTAGAAGGAAGATTCCATAGCATCTGCCTTGTGCCAGGGCAAAAATGTAGCCCTACCTGACTGTCCCACCCTCATAAGATGTGACTACAGGAGCCATATCCCCATCCCTGTGGCTCTGTGAAGTCTTATTCATCAGTCCCCTTCTTTTCTTCCAGAACCACTGCCCTAGGTCACTGCCCCAGGACCCCTCCCCCACTCCCTAGCTTCCCAGTGAGACAGTGACATTCACACACAATCATTTCTGTCTCTACTCAGCCCAGTCAACAGAACCTGCAGACCCCTCTGGTTCCTCCCAAATCATCCCAAGAATCCCCAGAGGAGCTTCCTAGGTGCTCTTAAGCCAATCTTCTGTGCTACCTCCAGGAGGCCACCCAATGTCCCCTATCCTAGTCACACTTGTCGTGGAGTCAGGGCAGGTATCTCTTGTCAGTGCTGGCACCTGTATGGCCACTGAGCCCTAGGACTCTGGGTCCCTCGAACAAATAGACCATGGCCACATCTACACCCCCCCTCCCCTCCTCTAAGTGCACTGAATTCTAGGGAGAGCACAGCTTCAGCTCTCACCAGAATCCAGTGGCTCTCAGCTGCCAGCAGAAGCAGCCCAGAATCTTCATCACGGAATTCAAAGCCCCAGTCCCTCTACTTCCATTGAGACTCATCTTTTCCCAACCCATCCTAACATCCAGCTCATAGACTCACCTGTCAGACAAGTTGTCTTTCACTAAGCACACTTTGAATTTTCCCCAACTGTCATCCAACAGGTTTCCAGCAATCCATGTGCCCTGCCTTCAACCCTTTCTTTCAGTCTACAAGACCCAGCACAACACAGTTCTCCTCCTCTCTTCTCCTCTTCTCGTAGAGCTAGCTTGCATCACAGGCAATGGTATGCATCCCTCCCTAGAGTGTGCACTCTGGAGGGCAGGGACTGCATCCTATGTATCTACATCCCTATAGTGCGTAGCACAGTGCTTTGCACACAGTAGATTCTCAACAAGGAGCTACTGGACTGAAGAGGCTATGGCACCTGAAAGGCGATGCCTGGGGAAAATCCGTCATTGACTCCTTATTATAAAGTCATTTATCCATTTTGTTTCTTTCACCTGAGCATGATTTGGGGGAATAGAACCCAGAACTGGTAAGGCTCAATAGACAAAGTCAGGATTGAAAATGCCTGAAGCACCATCCATGGGATGCCCAAAAGCAAGGTCCTCACCACCAGTGGGAACCAGACCGAGAGGGAAAGGGGGACAGTCAAAACAAAGGAGCACAGCTCTGACCCCAACACCAACCATGCCTGTCAGTCGATACCCTTTCAAGTCTGTCTTTCATCTGTCTTTCACAGAGCTTAGAGAAGTTAGAATCATCAAATGTTAGGAATCACAGGGTCTTGCCAGGCGTGGTGGCACACGCTTGTAATCTCAGTGCTTCAAAGGCTGAGTCGGGAGGATCGCAGGTTTGCAGCCAGCCTCAACTACTTAGTGAGAGCCTCTGCAACTTAGTGAGACTTTGTTCCAAAATAAAAAATAGGACTGGGGTGTAACTCAGAGGTAGAATGTCCCTGGGTTCAATCTCCAGTACTGCAAAGAAAAAAGAGAGAGAAAAGAAAAAAAAAAAATTACAGTGCCTGGCCCCTTCACTTTACAGAGTCAGAAACAGAAGCCTTGAAAGGTAGAATGACTTCCCTCAGGTCATGTGACCAATTAGCAGAGTCAGAACTAAACCCCAGGTCTCCTGACTACACACACAGAATATTTTTTACTAACATTACAGTCTTTGTCAATTTTTTTTTTTTTTTTTGTACC
>PVLC010036610.1:0-15725 GCA_004027655.1 Graphiurus murinus
GCTCTTCACTCTCTGTACATATGAGTGAGCTTGATAGTGATACCTTCATATATGGACATAGCATTATTTGAACTGTTTCCTTCCTCAATCCTCCTTTTGCCTCTCCTCACCTGTCTCCCTCAATTCCCTTCCACAATTTTATTGGTCTCCCTCCTCATTATCTGAAGTCCTTTTCTTTCCTATTTTCTTTCTAGCATCCACACATGAGAAAAAACATATAACCTTTCACTTTCTGAGACCAACTGATCTCACTTTTCATAACAATCTTTAGTTCCATCATCCATTTTCCTGCAAATGACGTATTTTATTCTTTATGACTGAGTAAATCCTATGTATATATATACCACATCTTCCTTATCTACTCATTTGTTGACAGATTTACAGATACTTAGGTTAGTTCTATAATTTGGCTATTGTGAATTGTGCTACTATAAACATGGGTATGCATGTATGCATGTATTACTATATTATTCTAATTTTAGTTCTTCTGAAAAGATATCAAGGGGTGGTATATCTGGGTCATATTGTGGTTCTATTCTTAGTCTTTTGAAGGACCTTCATACTGATCTCTATAGTGGTTGTTCTAATAGTTTCACCAACAGTGTAAAAGGATTCCTATTTCCTCACATCCTTGCCAGCATTTATTATTGTTTGTATTCTTGGTAATTGTCATTCTAATCAAAGTTAGATGGAACCTCAGTATAGTTTTGATTTGCATTTCTCTGATTACTAATGATGTTGAACATTTTTAATATATTTATTAGCCATTTTTATTCTTCTTTAGAGAAATGTCTATTTAGTTCAATTGCCCATTTTTTAAATTGATGTTTTTAGTGTTAAGTTTTTTGAGTTCCTAATATATTCTATATATTAATTCTTTATTAGTGGCGTAGCTGGCAAAGATTTCCCCCATTCTGTAGGTTCTCTATTCAGACTCTTGGTTGTTTCCTTTGCCATACAGAAACCTTTTAATTTGATTCCATTCTATTTATTGATTCTTGGTTTTATCTCCTGAGCTTTGGAGGTCTTGTTGAGGAAGTCTACCAGTGCCTATATATTGGAGAGTTTTGGTCCTATGTTTTCTTCTAGTGAGTACAAAGTGGTAAGTGGCCCTAGGTCCCTCATTTCCTAGGCCTTCAGAGGCCTTTTCTCACTTTGGAATTAAGAAGAGAGCAGTGGCAGAGACACTTTAACTCATTTTGTCCCATTGTCTCAAATGTAGAACACCTATAAAAACTTGTGTGGCATATAACATAAAATATATGCTATAATTATATGATAATAAATAGACATAATATAGTAATTGTAATATATTAATATGATATAATAATATATACATTCTAGATTATGATTTCCAACCTACTTCAATGCACCTTTGTAAATTTCATTGATAAAATTATATCCTTGATTAAATTATTGATCACTGGTGATCAACTTAACCTTCAGCCTCTCTTCCCTCCCTAGAATTTGGGAGTTAGGGCTAAAAGTTGCAACTCTCTAATCATGCTTTGCAAAGCTCTATGGGTGGCCAACTCTTATACTGAAGCTACACAGAAGTCACAGTGGCTACTAGGGACTTATGAGTTAGGAGATTACAAGGACTATATGAGCTGTGAGTCATAAAGACCAAATATGTATTCTATAACAACACATCTGTCATTTGTAAAGCACCTTTCTCAGGAAAAGGGAAGAAGCTGTCTCTTAACTGATTCCCCATAATTCAGAGTTGAGGTACAGGCATAGAGGATTAAAGGGGAGCATGGCGAGAACCCTAGGCACATTGCAATGTGAAGTCAGGCATTCCAAAGCTCAGAGTACATTCTGGGGAATGTAGGGACCATTACAAAAGTGTGAGTATCAGTGATGTATATAGCTACTTCTGGTGGTGGCTTCTCATAAAATTTTAAGCTGATAGACATCCCAAAATTGAAAAGAATTATTTCAAGATCCAGAAAATCCTGACACTATAGTGCCTAACCTATTAATGAAACAAAGTCTGCTATTACATAAGAGAATTAGTGTGTGACTTGTAAAATATTACAATTTTCACTTTGCTCTTGGGTTTAGTTTTACTTTTGCTTTTACTGATAAACTGAAAAATATGAAGTTTGCATTATTATTTGTGCCTTGATAACAACCTTTCTTTTATCTTAGGAATTTTAAAATTGGATTTCCATTTATCTGAATTAGTCTATGTGGATAAGCTAACTTAAAATATTGTTTTATTCATGAAGAACAAAAGCTTAGTGCACAAATATTAAAGAAAGTGTCAAAAGATAGCAATAACAACAAAGAAGATAGAGTTTTGGCAAGTTTTCTCTCTTTTCTCCTTGAATTCTCCTTGTAGGAAGAGTGATTATGCAACAAAAGGTGTCCTTCTAGAGATTTTTTTCTTGAAGTATTATAATACTAAATAAAATATAAAGTCAGCTACTCCAGCATTTTTAATATTTTTCTCATCAGATAAACCAATGCTCAGTACTTTACATAAAAATAAGCAAACAAAATTTACATGTAAAAAACCTGCAGAAGACAGGAAACACTATGATTCCACCTCTCCATTACATGGGTTAAACAATTTTAAAATCAATTTGTTAGTTTGTTTTTCTCCCAGAACAACATTAAGAGCTTAGTAAAAACTGTTCCATTCGTAGCATAGTCTGTTTAATAGACAGGCTTTTTCTCTGTTTATAGAAAGAAGAGCTAAATGATTTGAACAAGATAAAAACTATGTTCCTAAGTTCTTTTTCTATTTACTTGAAAAAATGCAAGTAATTTACCATGTTATTTTTTAAAAACAGATTGAAATTTCTAATTTAAAATATGTTTTATTCCATTTTCCCCTACATTCCTTCTATTTCTTACTCCTTTCTTCCCTCCCTCCTTCTCTCCCTCCCTCCCTTCCTTCCATCCTCTCTCCCCCCCTTCTTTCCTTCCTTCCTTCCTTTTCTCTCTCTTTCTCTCTCTCTCTCCTTCCTCTTTTTATTTATTTTTCTTGATAATAACAGCTTTTAAGATCTGGTCTTTGCTTTTACTTTTCTGTCATATAAGTATATTTTTAATTTTCTCTGATTTGTTATTGTTTACTTTGAATGGCACAGAGTAGTTAAAATGCTTCAAACATTTTCAAAAAGAAAATTTATGCAAAAGAGAAACAATAAAGTATTTTTCAAAAGAAGCTAATAAAGCAGGGCATGGTGGTGAACCCCTGTACTTGGGAGGCTGAGACAAGACAATCACAGATTCAAGGACAGCCTTAGCAAGCAAGGAGACTCTCATCAATCTAGCAAGAACTTGTTTCCAAAGAAGAAATAAAATCGAGCTGGGGGTGTAACTCAAAGGTAGAATGACTCTCGGTTCAATCCCCAATACCACACACACACACAAAAGAGAGAAGTCTTAAAAAAAGTTGAGAATAAGATACTGTTTGAACTACAAAGGAAAAAAATTGCTTAATTTAGATTTTTTCAGTCAGGAAAAAATCAGGTAGGAATAAGTTCAAGAGCTCTATTGTACCACATGATGACTAGAGTTAAAAGCAATGTACTAACTGCATACTTGAAAGTATATTCTTGGAAATCACTGGGAGAGCAGAGTTTAAGTGTTTTCACCACACACAAAAAATGATAAGTATGTCAGGAAATTGGTATGTTAGTTTGACTTAGCCATTCCACAGTGGGCATATATATCAAACCATCAGACTGTACAACATATATGGCATATATGTATATATACCATTATTTGTCAACTAAAAGAGAAATACAGTTCATTGTAGATTATCACAGGAAGTTTATTTAAATAAAAAAGATGAGACTTAGTTTTTTTTTGTCTTTTTTTTTTTTTAATGTAATGAAAGACCTAAAATCAACACCATCCTCTAATCATGAGCACTTTTGCCAAGTCTGACCTAAGAAATAAAAGCAGCAAGTGCGGACCTCTCATCGACTACTTAATGCCTTCAAAATCCCATGAGAGTTGCAATTAGTACAAAATCAAAATCTGTAGAAGCACAGTCAACATTTACAACCCTGCCCTCCGTATAGTAGTAGTTGAACATTGTACCCAAGGAAATGTGGTAAAAGAATTCCACTGAATCATTTTTAAGTTGTTTTCTTCCCCAAATTATCTAGGTAAGCAACCATTTAGGAAAATGAAGTTGTCACTTCTTAGTTGCCAAAAAAGACTCAAGAAGTTTATTTTCCCCTTGGATAAAGACAGTTAACATGTATGTGATGGATTGTATCTGCTTGGCTATATAAAACAAGTAGGATTTCTTTACGGCTTTGCATTCTATTTAGCAGATTGCCTATAATGCCCTTGCAGTCTGGTTTAATGATTATGCAATAACAAATTTGTTTTGTTCTTTTCTATGATTGTAGAGAGGATATTCTGGGTTAGCAGATAGATTTTATTTTATTTAATTATGCTTCTCCAACAAGATGCAGATACATTTATTTTTAATAATCTATTTCTTTATAAACTTAAAGTTGAGAAAAAATAAAACTATATTAAGACAAGAAGATGGTAAAATAAAATGATTCAAACCAATGTTTGAATGTTTCTTATCTATTAAAAATGAAGTACCTGATTATTCACAAAAATAATGATATCACTACATGCCCTAAGAACTGTGAAGGCAAAACTGATAGTTCTATGATAGTTCAACAATGAGGAAATCTGGCTTAGAATCTCCTAACCCAAAGGCAGTTTCCTAGAGAGAATGATTTTTGAGTTGAGGTTTCAATGATGTAAAGCTTTAACAAGCCAAAGATGATAAGATGATAGCCTCTCAGGCAGTTAGAATAATACATGTGATGGTATTGTGGTAAAAAGGAACAATAATTTTCACTTCAAATAAATATGCATTTTGGACTATTTTTTCCTATATTTTATTTTTGACAGATTTTGTTACCTTAGAGTATCAAGACTATACTCTGGAGGCTGTTCATAATAGCAAAAATAAATTTATTTTATTGATTTCTGTCTCTGAGAAATTTGATTGATCTTCACTTTGGAGCCCAGATTCCCTAAGATCTATCATTAGGTGTCCAAAATGGAACTGGAATCCAGGTAGGATAGCAGAGAAGCAGCAAAAAGACAAGGAAATCATGAGAGAAGAGATTATGGAGAAAATAAATGAAATTCTAATTGATATCTCTGTGGACTCTATGACAGCTAACTTGCATGAAAGAGTAATGATACATCTTGTACCATCCTCTCTTCACTATTTGCATCTGTGGTCAATTGGCAGTAAGACGTTTTTCTATTTGTGTACAATGTGTTTATATGCCCTCTTGATCATTGTGATTACACAACATGGGATTACATTGGATTTTTTGTTTTAAAAATAGAAAAATATATTTAAAATGTAGCAAGTTTAATGCCATCCTTTAAAAAAACAGCAATATGTTATTTTCTTTTTATAAGAAAAATTTGACAATCTGCTACTACTTACTACTGCATTGTCAGAAGGAAAAACTTTTAATTTTTTTATTTTTGAGAATTATATTTGTTTTAGAAAAATTTTTTAGGTCTACTTTATGATGATTATGTATTTAGACAGAAATCATAGGGAAATTTTATTTTCTAGAAGTAGTAAAAAAGGCAAGATGGAGAATCTTTTTTCCATAAGAAATGAACTAAAAAGTCACTAATCAAAAGCTATTTTAAAAAGTCTATTTTCATGGAATTTCATTTCTATGTTGCCAATAAAAAAGTGAAGTGAATTTCAATAATGGTTTAAATGAACTATGTTTATGTACATACATACACATATACACATATAAATTATTTATATATGCATGAATATGTATATATGCTATAATTTGTAATATGTTTGTATGTTACCTATCTAGAATCAACAAAATACCTTCTAAAAAATAAAGAAGAAATCAGTGATTGAATGGCTCTCATCCTCTTCAAGCTGCTTCTTTTTATTATTATTATTATTTTTTTGGTAGAAATTATAAGAATTCTTAGGACAGACACTAGAAGAGGTTACATAGTTAGCAGGGAAAGAAGGCTTTATTTGAGGATATTGCAAGAGGTGAGAGAGAACTGAATCTGAACCGAGGACCGCTATGGTAAAAGGCAGTCAGGTGTGGTAAAAGGCAGTCAGGTGTTTAAATACTGGGGGATCTGAGGAGAGAATCCTGGAGAATGTTGGGGTGGCAGGTGGTAGGGTGCAGGAAAAGTGGTAAAGGGGCTGTGTTGTTCTCACTGAATTAGTTCTTGAGTATACAAATATGCTTCTCCATAATTAGGCTGTCTGTAGGAGATTAGTAGGAGATTAGGGGCATTAATTTTCCTTGGTGACTAGATTCCAAAAGAATGACTTCCAATTCTTTTTTTTTTTTTTTGCGGTACTGGGGATTGAACTCAGGGGCGTTCTACCTCCGAGCTATACTCCCAGCCCTATTTTTTATTCTTTATTTTGAAACCGAGTCTCACTAAGTTGCGGAGGACCTCACTAAGTAGCTGAGGCTGGCCGCGAACCCGGATCCTCCGGTCTCAGCCTCCCGAATGCTGGGATTACAGGTGTGTGCCACCACGCCCGGCTGACTTCCAATTCTTGAGAAAGATATTCTTGGGTTATAAAACTGGCAACAAATTTTTAAACATCTTTATATCTCAAAGGGGTAGAGAAAGCATTTATAATGTAAGTTTTCTAAATAAAATTCTCTAAGAAAAGGGAGATCAGGGCCTTTGGTAATGAAGAAGATGGTCTAAAGTTTAGTCAAGCTGAGGGGAATGGTAAGATTGTCTTATTCAGATGTTTTTTTTTTTTAAGGAGAACTCTTTGCTTAGAACCAGAAGTTCCTAATTATACAGACAATACTTTGATATTAAAGAAGTGTATGGTTGGCATTTTGATCTTCAACACATTTTCTTTTTCTGTTTGACTAAATGATGTAAAATAAAATGTAATCAAGTGATAATTAGTGATAACACAGATAATAGAGGTTCACTTTATTTATGTGAGCTTTTTGTAATGAATTTGTTTTTTAGATCACTCCTACAGAGAGTTTTTGATGTATTAATTGATGAAGGTATTTTCATTGCCTTTCTAATTTTTTTGAGACTTTTTTCAAATTTCATCAATAGATTTTTTTAAGCATGTACTTTAATTTCTTTCTGTTGTTGAAATAAATGGGTTGCTTTGATGTGAGAACTATTGAGCTTCCTTTTATTAACCCACATAGATTGATTTAGCTAAGACCAAAAGCCCTGCATGTTCTGAGCTCATCAACCTCTGCTTTTCAACATCCAGCTAATAGTACATCAGTTCTCTCTCTTTGTCCTTGCCTGGGTAAATACACGCAATCTATTACTATTGTGTGTGTGTGTGTGTGTGTGTGTGTGTGTGTGTGTGTTGCTACAGATTGAACCCCAGGGCATTCTACCTCCATGCTACAGCCCCAGCCCTTTTTACTTTTCATTTTTGTTTTGAAATAGGGTTTCCTGTTGGGTTTTTGAGTCTCACTAAGTTGCTGAGGCTGTTCTTGAATTTGTGATCTTCCTGTCACAGCCTCCCAAGTACTGAAATTTTAGTTGTGCGCACCATGCCCTGCTATTACATTTTTAATAAAAAGACATTTTCAATACTTTAGTTTGCATCTTTGTTTTGTTTTACTCAGTCGTCCTATTTTTAACTTAGCTTTTTCTTTCTCAAATACAAGTATGTACACCGGGCGTGGTGGTGCACGCTTGTAATCCCAGCATTTGGGATGCTGAGATCGGAGGATCCCGGTTCATGGCTAGCCTCAGTTACCTAGTGAGGCACTCTGTAACTTAGTGAGACCCTGTTTCAAAATAAATAATAAAAAATACAGCTGGGGGTATAGCTCGGAGGTAGAATGTCCCTGAGTTCAATCCCCAGTACCGCAAAAAAAAAAAAGTACAAGTTTATAAAAAATTATTTTAAAAATGAGTGTATCTGCATCTTGTTGGAGAAAAAGAAAGAAAAAGAAAATCTGCTAAGCTAGAAAATCCTTTGTATAATTGTAGAAAAAAATGAAACAGTTTTGTTATTGCATAATCTTCAACCAGACTGTAATGGGTATCATAGGCAATCTGCCAGAGACTGCAAAGATTAAAAAAAAAAAAAAAAAGAAAGAAAGAAAGAAAAATTCTATTCCTTTACATAGTCAGGCAAATACCATCTATTACATATATGACAACTGTCTTTATGCAGTAGAAAATAAAGCTTCTTGAATTTTTTGACAATCAAGAAGTGACAACTTGGAGCCAGGCACCTGGACTACATTTCTGAAGAGAGAGTGAGACAGGCCATCAACCTCCCTGATGTTCACATTGCTAAGAGACAGCTCCCAGGCCCCAGAGAAACACATTTCTGGCATGCAGAACTGTCAAGAGCCTCACATAGCTTTTAAAAGAATTTACATACATCTTAAAAATACAGAGAAACCTTTTACAATATCAAGTTTTCTAAAGGAAGTGCTAAAGTGAGGTGGGATAGGTAAGTTCTCCTTTCCTTTTCATACCATGGAAAGTTTTAAATTTAAATTTTTTAGATTTCTATTGACTCCAATAATCTATGCAACATTTTTTTAAAAAATAGGATCCTACTTTTATTTTTAATATACTTTTATTAGTGTATGCTAATCATACATCATAATGAAGTTCAGAGTTTAGTGCCATACATGTCCACAACCCTTGGTGAGTTTCCTTTAACTCTCTCTCCTCTCCCTCTCTTTTCCTGTACATGATGTTGAGATTGACACTGCTGTTTTGTATATGTACTTAATGTTAATGGGAGTGTTTCCTTTGCCACTTCTCCCTCCCCTAGGCCCTTCCATCTCTCCGTTGCATTTTCTTCTATCTTGTCTGGAGTCCCTCTTGTATCCCAATTTCTCCCTAGCCTGCACATATGAGACAAAAAATGCTCCTTCACTTTCTATAACTGGCTAATCTCAACTAGCATAATAGTCTCTAGATCCATCCGTCTTACTGAAAATGGCATAATTTTGTTCTTCTTTATGGCTGAGTAGAATTCCATTGTGTGTATAGCCCATAATTTCATAATCCATTCACCTGTTGACGGATACCTAGGGTGGTTCCATGATTTAGCTATTGCAAATTGTGCTGCTATAAACATTCTGCAAAACTATTTTCTGATCCTCTCTAACCATTTTAAGTAGAACTGAAGGTGACACATTTAATCATATTTGAAAAGGTATAGCAGCTAAAACTCCAACAAAGTGCTAAAGGCATCCTCTGTATATCAGCAGGAATACTTTTACACCTTGCCATAAGTTCTTTCTAAAGCCTCATATAACCTATTCCCTTAGAAGAAAGTAATAGGAATTGGGTATAGATCTGAAATCTTGTAGTGATTTAAACAAATGAGGCTTAGCAAGTAACTGATTGTGAGAATTTTATTTGTCATAGGACTTTCTTCATTCTATCTATACCCAAGTGGCACAGCTAGTTTCTCAGTCTGATAATTTATCTTTGAGATGGGAAATCTCTAATAGGCCCCCCTTTTTTCATACAAAATCATGCATAGAATCCTTAAATTTATTCTTTCATTCATCCAAAAGATATTTGAATTTCTACTGTGTGTAAATCACTATTTGGGGCCTGTAAGGAAGATTTAGTGAATAAAAAGTCTCCAAATATAATCTTTATATTAGAATGTTCAAAGAATCAGGGAGGAAAGTAACATTTGCCCTTATATAATATCATAATGAAAATATAAATATAGTATCATAATGAAATACGCATTCCTTAAGAAAAATATCAGTGGATGTTCAATATCTCCATCTTTTAAGGTACTTTTGTCTGTCAAGTCCCTCTGAGGTGATCATTTTCAGTGCAGCTGAGGAACAGATTTGAATTCGAGGTGCTGCAGTGCTGGAACAAGTAAACCTGTTGGAAGGTGAAATTAGTGGTCACATAGCAACATCACCATGTCTCTGTCACTATTTTGGGCCTGTAAGGAAGATTTAGTGAATGAAATGTCTAGGTATTTAAATATCCAAATATAATCTTTATTTTAGAATATTTGAAGAATCAGGGAGAAAAATAACATTTGCCCTTATATAATGACTTTTATATATTGCTTGTTGTTAAGTTCATATGTAATAATTCTTGTGAAGATATTTAATTTTGTATTGGGGGTAAGCTTATATTCACTGTTTACACAGTATAGAAGATGAAATCATTTCTCATCCATTGCTCAGTCCGTGACTGTCTCACTCAACATTCTTGTTGCTGTCATTCAAAATGATTGGTCCCACAATTTATAGGAAGGAAGATTTATTTGTTCACAGTTTTGGAGATTTCAGTTTCAGTTCATGTCAGGCTGGGCCTGTGGAGCTCAGTGCATGGTAGTGTGCAATAGAGAGAGGGAGAGAGCAGGACTCTGATCTCACATCACTCAGGCCAGAAGCAAGTGAGAGAGGAAGGGAAGGAATAACCATCTATATTCCTCAAGGCCACACACCCAGGAACCCCTCCTTAGCACCCAAGCCCTGCTTCCAATACTGCTATCTTGTTTTCATGAGTGCTAACATTCTAACTCCAAGCCATTACAATGGCTAAGGCCTCTATAATAAAAGAGGACCCTATAATAAAAGGGGTAAAACTCATTGATTTAATGTAAATTTAATATGACACAGGGCCTTCATAAGAAAATGTGAATTTTTATTCTGTTTAATGAATTGGTTAGTTTTGGAAAAATGTGATTGAATGAAGGATATATGATTTAATAGTAATAAATAAATCAGGGCAATTTAAGCAAAGCCTGTTCATTCACATTCTTCTCTATGTCCTTGTGTCCTCAGAGACAAGCATTTTCATTTCCCCTGGGTGTAGAGTGTGGGCACCTCCCATTTGAAGTTCTTATGACCTATTTCACAGGATGGTCAACTGGGATATATGGCCTGCTTCAGGAGAGAAGGTGGGAAAGGAGGGTGGGAGTGACTTCATGTTTCTGCTATTTTCATAAATGTACAGGTGCCATAATGTGGAATAACTGTACTGAATTCCATCAAAACATTTAAGAGAGTTTTTAGATATATCATTTTGTAAGCTGGATTTTTAAAAATGCTTCTTATGTTTCATTATTTTCTTGTTATTTTTCACTTAGTATTATTGTAAAGCTTTTCTGAAAATTCAGAGATTGAGAATATAGGGAACAAAATTCCCATTCAAGGGTTTAGTTAGGTTGTTGATGGGTCAAACCCATAAAGGCTTTAAGGAGTTAGTGGGCTGGGAAGTAACAATGGGATAGGTATAATGGAATCCAGAATAAACCACTGTGGCATAATAATTATTTTGAGCTAAAAGCATTTGAGTTCCTAAAATCCCTTAGCTGCCTAAAAGAAGATCATCCCAAAAGAACTCAGTTATTACAAATATACTCCCTGGGAATGACTCTGTTCTTATCAAAGATAAGTCAGCCCTGTGTGCCCCAGTAGATACTGTCACAAAACTGCCATATCTCCAGATCTCCCATTTACTTTCCTAAGGGTCCATTTATCTTTCCAAAATATTGTTTATTTTTCCATAAGTGTCCTTTCTACCCTCTTTCTTAGGGCTCTTATGCTCCACCTCATCTCCTATTAAAATGTTATATAAACCCCAAGTTAGGAGCAACTCTTCTTTTTTCTTGGTGAATGCCTGCATATGCATATGTGTTTAAATCTATTTCTTTTGCTATGGTTTGTCAATTTAATTTGCAGGCCCCCCAATAGTCTAATACAAAAAGGTAGAAGAAAACTTTCTCTTCCTTAACAGATTTAGTAATCTGGGAAGAGGAAGTTTTAAGTAAAGGAACAGCTATCATTAGCTTTTGTCAAACACCGTGATGAAAGATGGGTTGTCTACCTAGAGATAAAATAATTCAAACTTCTGTTTTCTCAATGTTTCTTTTTGTTTTTTAAGGTAGATCATTTCTCTTAGATAAAATATGCAGGATTTCAATCAGTTCGAGGGGGAAACATGTGATTTTAAAATGGCTTTTCTCTGGTAAATGAGTCATTAAAGTTTGCACAAGGAAAAGGAAGGTTGTGTTGACTTATTGAAATATTGGTCGTTACTCTTTGGCATCAGACTCTTCAATATTTTTTTCACCACTTTTGCAAGGAAGTCCAAGGTCTACAATGTGAAATGAAAGACCTGCTATGGAATATCCTTCATCAACCACTCTAGACCTTGGCTTCCCAATTTACTATTCTCACTATTCACCCTAAAGGTTTGCTAAACTTTATGCAATTCTTTATGCTAAGTTGTTTCTTTCCCCAACCTGTCTTCCTAGGAGTGAGTCAGATAGAAAAAGTTTACTGAGTGATATGACACTGTCCTGAGCAAGCTATGCCATTAACAGGCCAGACATGCTTGTGTCTTTTAACAATGTCAAAATTTATCAGATAAATATAAGTTCACTGCCAGGCATGGTGGCACACACCTGTAATCCCAGTACTTGGGAGGCTGAGATAGGAGGATAGCAGGTTTGAGTCCAGCCTCTGCAACTTAGCAAGACTCTCAGCATCTTAAAGAGACTCTTTCAAAAATACAAACTAAAAAGGGCTGAGAGTATAGTTCAGAGGTAGAATGCTGCTGGCTTCAATCCCCAGTACAAAATAAGAAAAAAGAAAAACAAATTCAAGGCAGAAAGTTTTGGTACTTTCAAAGTGGTTGTCATCAAGCTGCACTGAGTCAGGAGGCCAATCTAGGAAAGCCTTCTCCAGGTGATGGCTATAGGTGAGAGCTTGAGTGCTGCCTTACCACTGTCCCGTGCCTTGGCTTTCATGCTTTTCAGGGAGGCTGCAGCACTCATAGGTCAGGTGTGTCTGTTAAGCTCATGGGTGGGCCTGGTTTCTCTTATATGGGTTTGATACACCCATGCATCCATTTGGTTTAACAAATTCACGGGTGGTAATTTTTTATTAGTGTGATTAATCTATTTATCAGTTTGTCCTTTATGATTGTGCTATTCAGCTGGGGATTATTCTTTTCCATAAGTTCTGTATGTCCAGCCTCTTAGTGGTGATGTGTTTGCTCAGATGAGTTACCAAGCCATTCTGCCTTAACATTTCCATTCAGAATGGAGTAGCTCAGGGCAAAATGCTGCTTACAGAATGGAGTACCTCGGGGCTAGACACAGCCTGAGAGCTGCTATTCTATAGAATATGGAGTAACTCAGAGAACAGCGGAGAGCCTCACTAAGTAGCTGAGGCCGGCCACGAACCTGGATCTTCCTGTCTCAGCTTCCCACGTACTGGGATTACAAGCGTGCACCACCATACCTGGCTTATTAATTCTCCTACTATTCTAAAACCCCACATTTCTGGATTTTACTTGGTTCCTGGCTCAATGTCTTCTCCCTGTGTTTTCCCACAGCCTTCCTGCCTTATCATGGACTTTTGTTTTGATTCAGTCTTAGAGAGGTGCTACTATAAGATGGGCTTCCCTAGTCCCCCATTTTCTCTTAAGGTTATGTCTAGTGTATCTGTGGTAAAACTGCTGCTAGAGTATTATGTGCTACTCTGCATTTCTTCCCAGTTCATTCAATGACACCATATTAATAGCTTGAAGGTAACCATAGTACGTGTCTTTGCAACATAGAAGTTGGAAATATTACAAACTTTGGTTCTGTCTCTGTCCCCTTACTGCCTTGAGCCAATTTATCAACACATCACTGAAAATGACGAAAAAGAGTTGGCTGTGTTGAGTGGAATGCAGGCAGTGTGATTCTCCTGAAACTTTAGCTGGAAATTGCTAAATATAGGGCTGAAGAAATGAATACTGGCTGTATTATGGAGTGCTTATGTGACCTAGTATTTTTTTGTTGTCGTTTGTTTATTGTGGTACTGGGGATTGAACCCAGGGGCATTGTACCTCCAAGTTACATCCCCAGCCCTATTTTATTTTTTATTTTGAAACAGAGTCTCACTAACTTGCTGAGGCTGGCCTCAAACCTGCAATCCTCCTGTCTCAGCCTCCCAAATACTGAGGTTACAGGCATGGGCCAACACACCCAGATGTGACCTAGTTTTGAGAATCAAGGTGCTTATAGAGATAATGGGAAACCATTGTAGCACTTTAGGTTATACAGTGGACAGCTTTACTTGTTAGAAAGGTCGCTCTATGGAGGATAATTTTGAAATTAACAAGCCTGAAGACCAGGGGATCATTTAAGAGACTACACTCCACACAAAAGGTGATAAGGATTTGAATAATGATAGTGGAAGATATATGGAGAGAAGGTGGCTAACTGGAGAAATGTTTAGAAGTGAAACTTGGCAGTGATTGGAAGGTGATGGGGGAGAGGAGAGGGTTAGGTATGACTCATACTTCTGACCCGATTGGGTGGATGGGGATGCAAGCCAATGAGACAGAGAATAAAAAAGTAAGAGCAAATTTAGATGAGGATGTATACACTGTGTATAGCCATGAATTCTTTTTATAGTGCTTCCTGAACCTTTTTCTGTTATGACACCCATAGAGAATAATAATGTGGCACATTAGATAAAAGAAAGAGGCTGGCCAAGGTTAAGGGCAACCAGCCTTTGGAGGCTAGACATTCTAGCTCCTGCTCTGCTTGCCTCAAAGGCTAGAAAGATCAAAATCAGTACCAGAGGAAAACTTGCATAGTACACTCACTTGTCCCCTTTTCAGCCTATTTGAAAGATTAGGGTAGAGTCATGGAGATATTTATATGTATATGAGTTATATATATATTCATATATAATTAATCCATGTTGTAAAATACTCAGAAAACTCAGTTCAGCCACACACTTACTGTATATGTGATCTATTGGGAAGATGGAGAGTTCAGAATGAGATACAAACAGACTGAGTGCCTGGAGTTTTCTCTTTTTTTGTGTGGTACTGGAGATTGAACTCAGGGGCATTCTACCTCCAAGCTATACCCTCAGTCCTACTTTTATTCCTTATTTTGAAACAGGGTCTCACTAAGTTGCAGAGTGCCTCACTAGGTAGCTGAGGCTGGCCGAGAACCCGAATCCTCCTGTCTCAACCTCCCAAATGCTGGGATTACATGCGTGTACCACCATGCCCGGCTCTAGAGTTTTCTCTTAAAGTAAGCGAAATGGCAGTCATTCTGACTGGCAGCTGGACCATCACTGCCATAGTCGAGTGTTTCTCTGTTATCACTGAAAGGAAGAGGTAGGAAACTGTGCCATTGAAAATTGAGTTCCTTTAAGCTAATTGGGATCGCAGAAGAAACAAGCTAATGTCTTTTTCTCGGATAATTTTAATTGGCAATTATGGTAAAAAGAAAATTGAATATTTTTAGTATGTATTGAGAGAGAAGACTGCCCAAGTTCTGGACTATAGCCAGACTTTTAAGAGTAAGAAATACCTAAATTTTAATTTCTTTTTAAGACCTGGGAAGTTTGTTATTTCTACTTACCATGCAATGTGATTTTATTTTCTTTCTCAGTCCCATACAGTTCAATGTATGTTTATTATATTTTCTATATCAAAAAGAAGGATGTGGTATAGAGGAGAAATGTCTTTACTCACCTATCTTAAGTTCATGACTCAGGTTTTCATAATAAAAGACATATTAATAAGAGGAAAACACACAGTTGGGCATGGTGGCTCATGCTTGTATTTCCAGTACTTGAGGGGCTGAGACAGGAGGATTGCAAATTCGCAGCCAATCTCAACTATTTAGTGAGACCTTCCACAACTTAGTGAGACCCTGTTTCAAAATAAAGAATAAAAAATAG
>PVLC010036611.1:0-15686 GCA_004027655.1 Graphiurus murinus
AAAAAAAAAAAAAAAAAAAAAAAAAAAAAAAAAAAAAATGACACAGTCCCGGATAGTGTCCACCTTCAAAGGGCTTAGTTACTACATAGTAAAAATAAGAAAGCTATGCAAGTAAGTATAACATAAGGCAGAGCATATTATACTGGTACAATAAGAGATCACTCCAAGTTCTAGGTGAGGATTTCCTCTCCTGAGAGTCTTGTGTGGATGTTTCCTTACTTGATTACTTGTTTTTATCACTATTGGCAGATATAATAACATTAATCTTTTTTTTTCTTTTTATGTGGGACTGGGGATTGAACCCACGGGCATTCTATCTCCAAGCAATACCCCCAACCCTACTTTATGTTTTATTTGGAAACAGTGTCTCACTAAGTTGTGGAAGGCCTTTCTAAGTAGCTGAGGCTGCCCTTGAACCTGTAATCCTCCTGTCTCATCCTCCCAAGTACTGGGATTAAAGGCATGTACTCACTCTTTAACTCTCTCTCTTTTTTTTTGCGGTACTGGGAATTGAACCCAGGTACATTCTACCTCCAAGCTTCATCCCCAGTCCTGTTTTTTTTTTTTTTTTTTTTTTTTTAGTCTTTATTTTGAAACAGAGTCTCACCAAGTTGCAGAGATCCTCACTAAATAGTGGAGGCTATCCTCGAACCTAGATCCTCTGGTCTTAGCCTCCCAAGTACTGGGATCACAAGTGTGCACTACCATACCTGGCTACCCCTTAACTCTTAAATTCATACTTCTGCTCTACAAAGATGATCGGGTCTTTTTTTTTTTTTTTTTTTTCTTGTTGTTTTGTTTGTTTTAGTTATTCTGCCACAGCCAGCAGTGGTAAGGAAATAGAATGTTATAAGAGTAGATGCCCCTGCCTGTCTGTAATCTGCGAGTCTCTTGGTTTGGCGCCCAGGGCTGTGCCTCCGCCCTGTCTACCTCGGGAGGCGCAGGACCTAAACAGCAGCCCTCTGTTACATTTGCTCTTCACTCACTTGTTTCTATGTCTCATTATCTCTGAGCCAGTTATTAAAATTCTCCAATTCACGTGGTTTTCTCAGTTTCACTCTGCTTTTCTTTTTTCCTTCCAAAATCTTTAGTTGAGCATAGTCAAAGGCTCCCCTCAAAATAGAGTTTGTTTAATGTTTAGCCACACATATTTTTTATTTTAAGGAACAAAATCTCCACTACTCACAGGGAGCCATGCTAACGTAAAGTACTATGCCCAGCGATGTTACGTGTATTCAGGGCATCTGAGACAAACCACCCTTCACACTTCTCTTGGCTTACTACCAAATGGACGCTCTCTCCCTTTCTCCTCACCATCGGAACCCAGGTTTTGCTCAGGCTCCTCCTAGTGGCCATATCCTTAAAAGGAGACTGGAGATGAATCTTTGGTGAACTAACCACCAAGGTCTCCTTTCTCTTGACAAATGCAAGGTTTAGACATGAGCATGAGGTCTCATTCTAAAAGGAAGTCTTCTGGAAGGCTTTGGGAAGTTTTTTTTTGTTTTTGTTTATTTATTTATTTTTGTTGTTTTCGCTAAAAACAGAGATGGTCCTTGCTATGGTTTGAATGCCCCCTTCAAAACTCATGTTAAATGTAGTTGCCATGGTAACAGTATTAAGAGTTGGTTCCTAAGGGAGGCAATTAGAGCACAAGGACTCTGCCCTTTTGACCTCGGCAGTGTTGGTAAGGAAGTTATTGAGGGAGAGAGTCCCTGATTAAAGGATTGCTCGAGCCCCCTTTCTGTGGTGCACACACACGTGCTCCCTTGCCCTTCCTACACGTCACAGCACATTGCAAGCTCCACCACATGTTGGCCTCATGTTCCTGGACTCCCCAGTCTCTAGAACCTCGAGCCAAACAAACTTCTGTTCTTTATAAATTAACTGGTTTACTGTAGTTAACCCATTTGCTGTTATGGCAAAGATGTGTCCTTTCCTTGCAGGACACCATCACCTGCATGGTATGCTAAAAAGCATGGTTGCCCCTAAACATTCATAATAAGAGAATGGCTGACCCACTGGGGACCACAGACAAGAAAGATGAGCAACTACCTCATCCTGGAGTCATGGAATTAAGCTGCCATGTGAAGACTGTGTGAAATAACTTGCAGTCATCTTCAGTAGCTCAGAGTTCTTCTGTGAGATTATAAATGTCCTTCCTGCATGTCACTGTTGGGTTTTCTGTTAACAGCAATAGAAAGCAAAGCATCTTGTCTGCCATGTCTCTTATGGTGGAAATAGACACAAGTTAAATCATTTGCCGTTTATACTTCTGTTGCCCCTTCCTCTTCCCTTCAGCATACTTAAGTTGTCAGCAATCCTCCTACCTTTTTTTTTTTTTTTTTTTTTTTGTGGTACTGGGAATTGAACCCAAGGGCATTCTACCTACAACCTATACCCCCAGCATCATTTATTTATTTATTTATTTATTTATTTATTTATTTTTCGGTACTGAAGATGGAATCCAGGGGCATTCTACCTCCAAGCTACACCCCCAGCCCTATTTTTTATTCTTTATTTTGAAACAGGGTCTCAGTAAGTTGCAGAGGAACTCACTAAGTAGCTGGCGGTCAACCTGTCTCAGCCTCCCAAGTACTGGGATTACAAGTGTATGCCACCACCCCCAGCTTCATTTATTTATTGATTGATTATACTGGGGATTGAACTCAGGAGCATTCCACCTCTGAGCTATACCCCAGCCCTATGTTTTATTTTGAAACAGGGCCTCACTAAGTTGCTGAGGCTGGCCATGAACCTGCCATCCTTCTGTCTCAGACCTCCAAGTGCTGGGATATCAGGCATGCACCACCCTGCCCAGCTCCCCCTACTCTTTTTCAATATTCTGCCCACCAAACATAAAGAATTGTGAAATTGGATCATTTATCCTTAGAATAATTATATGACTGGACCAAATATGTATTAGCAAACAGTAGAAACAATTATTATTATTTTTTAAGAGACTGGAGATAATCATGCATCATTACTTATGAGACTGGTCCTAAGGCTGAGTCTGAAAACATCAGACAGCAATGTTCAGCAGGAATCCTACTTCCCCAAAGAAGAGACTGTTTTTCCCCTGCCTTAGGCAAGTTATTTGACTTCTTGCGGTGTCTGCTTCCTCATATGTTATGTGGAGTAATAACTGTAATATCTCTGGATTTTATGGAATAACTTGTAGTCACTGTCCAATCTCTGGGCCATTCTTTACAGCTCTTGGCTCACTGTCACTCTCTTCAACACTAGTTCTGCAAGAATTTTCAGTGCTTTCAGGAACCACAGAGACAATTCTTTCAAAGTTTTAGTTCCGTGACTTCCTCTTACAGTGACTCTGCAGCCCCCCCTGCCTCAGCTACTAACCCCCGTGCTCTTACCCTAGACATCTCTCTTCATTTCCAAGAACTATATAACCACGCCAGCCATCACACTGCCACTACTACCTCCTATCCTCCTAGCAATCTTTCTCAACTACTCACACCTAAAATATCTTTGTCTCTGTTAGGTAGTTAGAGATGAGCAGGGCAGGGGAAGAAATGGGACAGGAGGATCCAGCCAACCTTCCTTAGAAGAAATAGAGAGCCAGGTGTGGTGGCGCACACTTGTAATCCCAGCATTCGGGAGGCTGAGACTGGAGGATACAGGTTCACAGCCAGGCTCAGCTACCTAGTGAGGCACTCCACAACTTAGTGAGACCCAGTTTCAAAATAAAGAATAAAAAGGTGTAACTCGGAGGTAGAACAACCCTGAGTTCAATCCCTAGTACCGAAAAAAAAAAAAATAAAAAAAGAAAGAAAGAAATAGAGAGGTTGCCCCACCCAGGTGCATTAGAGACTTGAGGCATTTGCACTGTAGCTTTAGACACCAGTGGGACAGTTCCAACATGGTGCAGTTGTACTAAGTGGTGGTGTGAGACCCAAAAGTGACCGCCCGAGATTACCATGTGTGATTGATGAGGTAGAATAGAAGGAATAAAAATTTAGGCAGAAAGGAGACATTGGGAAGGAAAGGAAAAACATAGTTTTAAAATCTGCAGAGTTCATAATCTAATTCCACCCTATAGGGTGTGTCAGGTATTAGGCAGAAGTCTCTGTGGACCCACACCCTTAATCCCCTGGATCCCTGCCCCACCTGAGACACCTGAGGTCCAGGAGGACAAAAGTCAGACCTCAGCCAGTGACCACCCATCGTTGAAACCTGATAAAGAGGAGGTCCAGACTTCTTCTGTGCCCACCCCTTCTTGAGAGTTCTATATAAGGATTGAAAAGGCTGCAAAGAGCTCTCTTGTTCACTTGGCCCAGAGGATCTCCTCTCACCTGTTTTCTCCCTCCAGTCCCTCACTTTCCTAAATAAATTCCTGCCTTTGTCCCTAACTGGCATGTGTTGAAATTCTTTTCACCACGGAGGCCAAGGTTCCACGGAAAAAGGTATCCTGCTGTCCCCCGACATGACAGGAGGGGAGATTTCTGGACAGAATAAGAGCTCACTATGTGGCAGACTCCTTCCCTTTTTCCATTCCTAAAACAGCCAGCTGTGTGACCTTCCTGGAGGACTTACCCAGTTCACTGAGTAAAACCCTTTATCCTTATCCTGTGTCTCCCAAGTGAAATCTTTCTTTTGGGATGATAAGAACCAAGGCAGGCCGAACGTGGTGGCGCACACTTGTAATCCCAGCATTTGGGAAGCTGAGACTGGAGGATCTGGGTTTGTGGCCAGCCTCAGCTACCTAGTGAGGTGCTCCGCAACTTAGTGAGACCCGGTTTCAAAATAAAGAATAAAAAATAGGGCTGGGAGTATAGGTTGGAGGTAGAATGCCCCTGAGTTCAATCCCCAGTACCGCAAAAAAAAAAAAAAAAAAAAAAGAACCAACTCGCCACTGAGTTGTGGCATAAGTGGTGCCGTGACTCAGATGTACCCAGGGTAAGATGCTGGTTCCCTTAAGGTCAGGCTCTTCCCCCCATTCAGCAGGCCAAGCTGCTACGTGCCTGGATCTCTCTTCCACATTCTCCCCACTGCTTTCAAAGAAGTTCACAGGTCAGGCCATCATGCGCCTGGCTCCCCTTTCTGCATTTATCCCTCCCCCTATTCACCCTTCCCAAGGACTGCAAGGATGTGGCATGGTGGCAGGCAGGTGATTCTTTCTCCCCCTCCACCTTTAAGTTCTACTGGTGACACCCTTAGGGGTGAACAGCTCTCAGGACTTCCTTGGACCTTGATGGGTTGGTGGCCAGGGTACTTCTTGCTCATTATTATTATTATTATTATTATTATTATTATTATTATTATTTTATTTGCTTAATGGAATAAGCTCCTTTCCCTATAGGCCCACCTGGAACACCTACAAGCATTTTCCTTTCCTTGTGGTCCCCCTTGCCCAGCCAGTTCTCTTCCCTCCACTGTCTGTACACTTACAACCATAACCACAATGGACCACACCACAGAGACAGCTCCCAGCTTTTTATTTATTTATTTGTTTATTTATTTACTTATTTGGTACTGGGGATTGAACCCAGGAGCATTCTACCTCCGAACTACACCCTCAGTCCTATTTTTTATTCTTTATTTTGAAACAGGGTGTAACTAAGTTGCAAAGGGCCTCACTAAGTAGCTGAAGCTGGCCTCGAACCTGGATCCTCCAGTCTCAGCCTCCCAAGTACTGGGATTACAAGTGTGCTCCACCAAGCCGGGCGTGGTGGCGCACGCTTGTAATCTCAGCATTCGGGAGGCTGAGACCGGAGGATCCGGGTTCGAGGCCGGCCTCAGCTACCTAGTAGGCACTCCGCAACTTAGTGAGACTTGGTTGCAAAATAAAGAATAAAAAATAGGGCTGGGGGTATAGCTCGGAGGCAGAATGCCTCTGAGTTCAATCCCCAGTACCGCAAAAAACAAAAAAACAAATGTGCGCCACCACACCAGGCTTCCCCTAGTCGTTTTTATTTTGAAACAGGGTCTTGCTAAGTTGCTGCGGCTGGTCTAGAATCTTCAATCCTCCTATGTCAGCCTCCCAAGTACTGGGATCATAGCCATGCACTGTCATGCCCAGCTCTAGCTTGTATTCCCTCTGGTGACTTTCTCTTTTTGGGCAACATTGCTAGGGTATAACATTGTTCTTCCCTTCTTTTGAGAAGAAATGCAAACCTTTTTTTTTTTTTTTTTTGTGGTACTGGGGATTGAACTCAGGGGCATTCTACCTCCGAGCTATACCCCCAGCCCTATTTTTTATTCTTTATTTTGAAACCGAGTCTCACTAAATTGCGGAGTGCCTCACTAGGTAGCTGAAGCTGGCCGCGAACCCGGATCCTCCGGTCTCAGCCTCCCGAATGCTGGGATTACAAGCGTGCACCACCACGCCGGGCAAATACAACCTTTTTAAATGGCAAGTCATTGCCACAGCTGGATCTTGAGCAAGGCTCGGTCCGCTGGAGTCCTGCAAGGCAGTTGATTCCAAAAGAAGGAATGTGTGGCATATCCCACTTTGCATTATTATATTCTGGAAATTTGGGGTGCTTTGGATTTTGCTTTTATATTAATTATAAAAGAAAACTTCCTAGAAACATGTGGCCTGACAGATACTGATCTCTTAGCTGAAAAAAAAGCAGTGCCTCGAGACAACCCAGTGCCTTAACCTTTTACAAGCATTAGTCTAAAAACAGGTTTTGCAAGTTTATCTAAATAGCAACTACAAATAGTCTTTTGCCCACTACCACCTGGTCTTCCTGGAACCCACTAACTACCTGAGATAAGATAGAACACTGCTTAAAGGGGCTAAACAAAATTGTAAAGATTTTAACTAATGAAAAAGAATTTTTATATACGTGTTGTAACCTTAACTGGTTGAAGATAACCTTTGGAAAAACAATTCTGTAAAAATCCCTGTTCTATATGCCTCATTGTAAAAAAAAAAATAGTATAAAACAATGACTAACAAACAATAAAACAGATATGATTCTCCACTGCATGCGGTTTGAGTGTATTCTCGCGATCTCGTCTCAATCCACACCTATCAAGGAACCCCCACTGCCTCCAGGGCTGGACCCCGGCAAGGCATCCTCCAACCTTCTCTTCCAGTCCTCTCTTTGTCATGAGGTGGTGTACTTAACTGGTCACTTGGCCATAACCACTTAAATGATTCTTTTCCATCCTACTCATTTTGTTGCTATTGAGAAAAAAAAAATGGCTCAAGAAGATAATCCCTCAGGGTAGACATTTGCTTATAATGCTTTCTAGACACCTTCCTGTCTGAGTATTTACGAGGACTATGGGACAAGCCCAATGGGTATATATTTCCTTGGCCAATCTCCTCCTTTGTCATAGTAGGGCATTCTGCCCCTCTCCCTACTGAGAGATAATTTTGGGTCAAATTAAAAGGTCTAATAAAGTTTTACCTCCTCCTACAGCTCAGGATGGGAACTCTAGAAGACTAAGCAGGTTTTTAGGATCTTGCAAGGCTGACCAGTACCTTAGATCCTGTTATCAGGTTCCAAAGGGGATGCCCTGAGGGCCCAGGAGAAAAGATTCAGCTTGAGAGTAGGAGGAAATTGCAGATGGGGAATTGAATGACAATACCTTCGGATTCTCTATTGGGATGTATTTTAAAGAATTGGGAGAAGTTTGGCCTTGAAGGTTTAAAAAGAAAAAGGCTCATTTTCTTTTATAATGCCACCTGACCCCAATACCAATTAAGTGATCAAGAAGCATGGCCCCTAAACCAGAGCCTAAATTTCAACACTGAATTGCAACTAGATCTTTTCTGCCACAAGGAAGGAAAATGAGGAGAAATCCCTTATGTCCAGGCCTTCTTTCCTTTAAAAGATCAGTCAGACCTTTGTCAAAATAAGCAAGATTGACCATGCCCTGTGATCTTAATGGGAAAGACCTTCGTAGGATGGGTAGAGCTCCCTACCTTGAAAGTTTCCCCAGTGGTCAGTTCCTTGGTACCCTCCAAATGCTCTGTCGGCCTTGAGGCTGCTAGAGAGCTCTACCCTTCATTGCCACTCCCGGACCCTAGTCCCCCATATCCAGGGCCTCTTTCACACACATCATCTAAGGTATTCCCCTTATAGAAGTTGAGTGGAGAATCCAGAGCCATGCAGACGAGAGTCCCCTTCTCTCTAAAACATCTAAAAAAACTTAGCAAGATCTGGAAAAATTCTCTGATGTCCCAGATTGCTATATAGAAGCCTTCCAACATCTAGCCCAGGCCTTTGATTTAACCTGAAAGGACATAAACATTATTCTAGGACAGACTCTATCAGACTCAGAAAAACAAAAGGTCACCAAGACTGCAAAGGAATTTGGAGGCCAAATGCAATTAATAAACTACAAATATCCCATAGGGGCAACAGCTGTCTCTATGATATTATAAAGAGGACAAGGGAACATGGGCAAGAGACCATTTTCTGGTCTGTTTGTAGAAAGATTAAGAAACAGCCCATTAATGACACTAGGCTAGTTACCATCAATCAGGGACCAAATGAAAATCCTATGGCTTTCTTTGAACAACTCCAAGAGGCTCCTATCCAACACACTTCCATGGACTCAGGGTCTGTGGAAGGAAAGCTCATTCTCAAGTATAAGTTCATCACTCAGCCAGCTCCAGACATTAAGGAGATTTCAAAAATTAGCACTGGGACCTGGGGCTTCCATCAGCAACCTCATCCGAGTAGCCATCTCTGTTTATTATGATTCCTGTCATAATAAATCAGGAGGAAGAAAACAAAAGCCCTAAAGACAGAGAAAAAGAAAGAGAAAAGGCAAGCCAAATTACTAGCAGCCTTGCAAGATCGATCACTACATCCAAACAGTATCCCTGGTGGATCCTGTGAGAACAGATGTCATATATGTTGGAAGCTGGTGCACTGGAAAGGAGAATGCTCCAACAGGGAAATACTCCCTCCAAATACTTACCCATAATTTGGCAAGAAGGAATATGTTTCCAAGGGCCAAAGAGTCCCTAGGTTGAATGCCCTTCAAATGGTGATTACAAAATGCGGGGCCCTCAGCTCCAGTCGGCTTCTGGCCAAGTCATCATCATCTGAACAGAGCTGAGGCTCACACTGGACGTGGTAGGTAGGTCCGTTTGTTTTCTCCTTGACAAAGGAGCCTCCCATCCTGTCTTGATCTCTTATTCTGGGAGACTTATTCTCAATTCTTGTTGGATGATGAGAATGGATGGACCTCCCATGACCAAGTGCTTTACACTTCTCCTTTGCTGCCTCTGGGAAGAATTTTATTTGACCATTCCTTCCTGGTTATGGTTGGATGTTCCATCCCTTTACTGGGAAAATATTTCCTTGTAAAAACAAGGGCACATATGACTCTAATTTCCCCCAAGAAACCCCCATGCTTGCCCTGGTCTTAATGGTTGACACACCCCTTGGACCAAGCAAGCACCCTGCAGGTACTTATCCGAAGGTCTAGATTTGGTGGCTCGGGGATGGCCCAGTTGTCTATGAGCCATATCTACAACAGCACTCATAGTGGAAGAGACCTTTAAGATAACACTGGGAAGGCCCACTGAGGTGTATACTCCCTATCAGATGGCTTCTCTTCTGGAACTTACAGGAACTTTCTGGTTGATTGACAACAGATGGTTAAGATACAAATTCTATTGCTAGAAAACTCAGATGTAAACTGGGTATGGTGGTACATGTTTATAATCCTACCACTTTGGAGGTTGAGACCGGAGGATTGCAGGTTCAAGGACAACCTCAGCAATTTAGGGAGGCTCTTAGCAACCTAGCAGACCCTGTTTCCAAATAAGAAACACAATCAGTCTGGAGAGGTAGCTCAGAGGTAGAATACCTCTGGGTTCAATTCCCAGTAACCAGTAACACACACACACACACACACACACACACACACACACACACACACACACACCAAAAAACTCAGATGTAACTTAGTACAGGTGCACTTCTTCAAATCCAGCCATCCTGCTTCTCCTTCCAGAGGGGGACTCTACACTCCCTTGACATTTTTGCAAAAGCTCTCTCATGCTAGCAGAGAGGACCTCAGGGATCAGCCCTTAAGCAGTCCTGACTTTGTCTGGCTTATTGATGGCAGTTCTTTTGTGGATAAGGGAGTCAGAAAGACTGGCTATGCAATGATATCTACCTCAGAAATTATTGAAACTAAGTCCCTCCCACCAGAAACCTCTGCCCAACTGGTAGAGATAACAGCTTTAACCTAGGCCCTTAAATTGAGTAAAGACAAGCAGGTAACCATTTTCACAGATTTCATGTATGTCTTCAGATTTCATGTATGTTTCATGTTCATACTGCTATCTGGAGAGAAAGATGCTATTTAACCTCCTGAAATAGCCCAATTAAGTATGGCCCTCAGATACTGGAACTTCTCAAAGCAGAAAAACTTCCCTGAGAAGTTGCAGTAGTTTACCGCAAAGGACATCAAAAAGGAATCAATGAGGTCATACAGGGCAACCAGGCTGCTGATAAGGCAGCCATGTGGGCAGCTAAATTGGTCAACATGGAGCTGGCCTTAATTCCCTCCATCCCCCTGACACATGTCTCCCCACCTACACCCCAAAGGAGAGATCTTGGGCCAAGGCACAGGGATATATCCAAGAAGTAGATGGATGGCTCCACTTGGGCGCAGGCTTCCATCTCCCACAAGCAATTCAATGGGAGATTCTAAAAGGCCTACATGACTCCTGCCATTTTGGAAGGGATTCTCACTCTCTCCTCTGCAAAAAGTTTTTTACTGTGAGAGGTCTATATAAGACTTTTGAGAGGGTTGTTCAACCTTGTGAGACCTGTGTCATTAACAGTGATCAAAGAGGGAGGCCACCTTCTTTGATAACACCAGCCCAAAGACATGGAGCATACCCAGAGGAAGATTGGCAGATAGATTTCACCCAACTACTCACCTGTCAGGGATTCAAATACTTGTTGGTGTTTGTGGATACTTTCACAAGCTGGGTAGAGACATTCCCTATAAGGACTGAGAAAGCTGCTAAATCAGGAGTGCTTCTCCTCTTTTCCCCATATTACTATTGATCCTTCCCCACTCTCATCAGACTTTACTCAGTGGCGGAGGACCGAGCCAGCTCATGCTCCTCCAGCCACTGGCTCAGGCCAATGACAATGACAACCTGCAAAGATCCTCTGGCCTTTGAGGCCCCTCTTGGAATCTGCTTATAGATAATGGTTGACATATGCTATTTTGAAAACAGAACATCTGGTGCAGCATAATCCCTCACCACTTATTTGGCCCCACTAGCTGCAGCCACTCTAGCAGCTGAGTGTTTAGGGATCCAAAGTGGTTACTAGTTGACATTTGGAGCAGAATTAACTTCTTTCCACATCCAGTCCTGCATCAAAAGCAAATGATTCAGCCAGGCATGTTGGCACATGCTTGAGATCCCAGTACTTGGGAGGTGAGACAGGAGGATCACAGGTTCAAAGTCAGCCTTGGCAAGTTAGGGAGACCCTCTACAACTTTGTGAGACCCTGTTTCAAAATAAGAAATAAAATTGGGTTGAGGGAGCCAGGAGTGGTGGTGCATGCTTGTAATCCTAGTACTTGGAAGGCTGAGATCAGAGGATCGGAGTTTGTGGCCAGCCTCAGCTACTTAGTGAGGCTCTTTGCAACTTAGTGAGACCCTGTTTCAAAATAAAGAATAAAAAATAGGACTGGGGGCGTAGTTAGGAGGTAGAATGTCCCTGGGTTCAATTCCCAGTACCAAAAAAAAAAATAATAATAATAAAGTAAATGAGTCTATCTCCTCTGTGTTGTACTCAATCAAGGTCACATCTGCTTATGGTCTAATTGGTCTGGAGTCTGCACACTTGCATCTCTCTTCCCCTCTATAACCTTGACCTTGCTAAATTACTGAGGCTGGTCTTGAACCTATATCCTCCAGTCTCAGCCTCCCAAGTACTGGGATTATAGGTTTGTGCCACCACACCCTAACTGATCATTAATTTTAAAACATTTCTTCTGCCTCATTCTCTCTCCTGTTTCCGGGATTCCAAGTCTGAGCCTGAGACTATTTGATATTGTTGAGGATGTTCTGTCTGTCTTACGCTCCTTTTCCTCTCTGTGTTTCAGCTGGGTAGCTCTGCTCCCCTGTCTTCCAGTTCCCTGATTCTTTGTGTGGATGTGTTGAGTCTTCTGATGATCCTGCCATAGGCATTCTTCATGTGCATGCTGTTTTTTTCCATTTGTTTTAGCATTTCTGTGATTTCTTTTTATAGTTCTATGACTTTGATGAAATTCCTTATCTGATCTTTTCTATTAGAGACCTTAATAATTACTCATGGTTATTTGAATTCCAACATTGATATCGGAGTCTGATTCTATTGGTTGTTTTGCTTCTTGGCAGTAATTTTGTGTAATATTTTAAACCCAAACTCTACTCTAGTGCAGGAAAGTAGAAATTGAGGTTAAAGAGTATTTAAGCCAGGCGTGGTGGCACACACTTGTAATCCCAGTACTTGGGAGACTGAGACAGGAGAATCTGGGTTCTAGGCCAACCTCAGCTACTTAGTGAGGCCCTCTGCAACTTAGTGAGACCCTGTTTTAAAATAAAGAATAAAAAATAGGACTGGGGGCATAGCCTGGAGGTAGAATGCCCCTGGGTTCAATTCCCGGTACTGCAAAAAAAAGAGTATTTAAAAGATGGGAACACCTCTCTTCCTGCTGTCTTTGGAGGAGGGGGCAGAGCACCATGAGCTTCACATTCCTTTCTTTTTTTTATTGAACCCAGAGGCACTCTACCTCCAAGCTATACCCCCCACCCCGATTTTTAATTTCTTATTTGGAAACAGAATCTCACTAAGTTGCTGAGGCTGGCTTTAAACTTGTGATCCTCTGTCTCAACCTCCCAAGTACTTCGATTACATGCCTGTGCCCACCTGCCCAGCCAGACACAACTTTAAACCATGTATTCCAGTCATACCTTGGATTTCATCATCTTTGCTTGGAACCCCATTTCTTTTTCTTTTTCTTTTCTTTTCTTTTCTTTTTTTTTTTTTTTTGGTGGTACTGGGGATTGAACTTGGGGCATTCTACCCCCGAGCTATACCCCTAGCCCTATTTTTTTTTTTTATTCTTTATTTTGAAACAGGGTCTCACTAAGTTTCGGAGTGCCTCACTAGGTAGCTGAGGCTGGCCGCGAACCCTGATCCTCTGGTCTCAGCCTCCCAAATGTTGGGATTACAAGCGTGCACCACCACGCCCGGCTCTCTTTCTTTTTTTAATATACTCTTCTGTGTGTGTGTGGCACTGAGGATTGAACCCAGGGGCCTTCTACCTGTGATCTACACCCCCAGCCAGACTTTATTTCTTATTTGGAAACAGGGTCTCACTAAGTTATAGAAGGCCTTGCTAAATTGCCAAAGCTGGCTTGGAAGCTGCAATCCTCCGGTCTCAGCCTCCCAAGTACTGGGATTACAAGTATGTGCCACCACCCCTGACTTTTAATATACTTTTATTGGTGCACCAGACCTCAATACATCATATTGAGGTTTGGTGTGACAGAAACATACATGCAAGCCGGGTGTGTGTGGTGGTGCACGCTTGTAATCCCAGCATTTGGGAGGCTGAGACCGGAGGATCCGGGTTCGAGGCCAGCCTCAGCTACCTAGTGAGGCACTCCACAACTTAGTGAGACCCTGTTTCAAAATAAAGAATAAAAAATGGGATTGGGGGTGTAGCTCGGAGGTAGAATGCCCCTGGGTTCAATCCCCAGTACTGCAAAAAAAAAAAAAAAAAAGAAAGAAAGAAACATACATGCACCCGGCACCTCTGGCCTCTATCCCATTCTCTCTCCTTCCCATTCATAATATTGAAATTGGTATTAGTAGCTTTATAATGTATGTAGGATTGTTTGAACTATTTCCTTCATCAAGTCTCCCTTTTCCCCTCCCCTCAGGGCCATTTCTTTATTTCAGCATTGTTTGCTACACAGAGAGGCTGAGGATCTACAAAACCAGGGAGTCCTGGCTTGCTTTTCTTTTCTTTTTTTTTTTTTTTTTTTTTTTTTTGCAGTACTGGGGATTGAACTCAGGGGCATTTTACCTCCGAGCTATACCCCCAGTCCTATTTTCTTTTATTCTTTATTTTGAAACCGAGTCTCACTAAGTTGCGGAGTGCCTCACTAGGTAGCTGAGGCTGGCCGCAAACCCGGATCCTCCGGTCTCAGCCTCCGGAATGCTGGGATTACAAGCGTGCGCCACCACACTTTTACAGTCCTTGTTTTGTTTTGGGTAGTGCTGAGGATCAAACCCAGGACCTTGCACATGCTAGGCAAGCACGCTAACACCGAGCTACACCTCAACCCCAATTTTAGAGCCCTTCTTTAGTCCGCCTCACTCCTTTTATATCTTACTAAAGACGTTAATGGGAAGAACCAAGCAGCACTGTCAGCACTGTCTGTACAAATCCCTTCGTGAAACCACCGGCTCACCAGGCTCATTTTGTGCTGCCCACACGACCCACTGCAGGTGACAGTGTTGCGGAGTAATTTCCTGCTACAGAACCATGATCTCCCTTCTTCCATTTTCCAATGAGATTTCCCTCGCTTTCCCCAAGTCCTCACCCACAGCTTCCTCAAAAGCTTCTATCACAATTGGTACAAATCTTGTGAGGATTTTATCCACACTTCTGTAAGAGTCTTTGCAGCTTCCTCCCACTCCCATACTTTAGATATATATCATAGCAACACCCTGCTTGCTTCTTACTTTAAACCATTTTCAGTGAGCAAAGTTATGAATATTTTTAAAGATAAAATCAATTATACAATTATATCACAACTTTCCAAGTCAGGTCTAAAAGGTTTTTATTTAGCTTCATTTATCTTCTGTCCATCTTTCTACCATGCCCAAACTCCTGGTTTCCTACACTGCCAGTGGACTTGTTCATTTGTCCTTGTGGTAGGTGCTGCCCAGGGCTCCCTCCTTGGAACGAGGTGCTTTGTCCTGCTGCTGGCTCACAGCTGAGTCCTCCTCCAGGTGTTGCTCCCGTCCCTGAGCTACTGCCTTGGCCAAGGATGCCTCCTCCTCAGGTGAAGTTCACAATCAAAGAGTTGGCTACACAGGTCTGCAAAGTGTGGTTCCCTTGCCTGAATGGAAAGAATCATCAGGCCAGGTGTGGTGGTACATGCCTGCAATCTCAGTACTTGGAAGACTAAGACAGGAGGATTGAAGGTTCAAGACCAGCCTCAGCAACTTAGTGAGAGAAACCCTATTTCAAATTTAAAAAGTAAAATGGATTTGAGGGTGCAGCTCAGAGGTGGAATGCTCCTGGGTTCATTTCTAGTACCACAAAAGTACATAAATAAAAAATAATAAAAATAAAGTCATTGGGTTAAGAGCTCAGTATGGGATTGCCTGGCTTTGCTTCCTTCAGTCGGTACAGGTATTTTTTTTCCTAGAGCACTCCCTAACAAATGACTTGCATGTAAATGCCAGCAAAGAGTCTCACACCCTATCTACCAGAGAATCCAACCTATTGAGATGGAGTGCGGCGTGTTCCCCAAAAAGAAGATTCAGGTTCTTGATATTGTGAAGAAAAGAATTTCAACACATACCATTCAAAACATCTGGCAGGTTTTATTTTAGGAAAAACTGGGAGGAAGGGAAAATAAGGGAAAGGGGAAAATAGGTCACCCGGACAAGTCCAAGTGCATGTCCCCAGAGGGAAGGGATAAGGGGAAAATCCCCGGTTACC
>PVLC010036612.1:0-15702 GCA_004027655.1 Graphiurus murinus
TACACTGTGAGCTACACTGTGAGCTACACTGTGACTTACACTGTGAGCTACACTGTGAGTTACACTGTGAGTTACACTGTGAGCTACACTGTGAGTTACACTGTGAGTTACACTGTGACTTACACTGTGAGCTGCACTGTGAGCTACACTGTGACTTACACCGTGAGTTACACTGTGAGCTGCACTGTGAGCTACACTGTGAGCTACACTGTGAGTTACACCGTGAGCTTCACTGTGACTTACACTGTGAGCTACACTGTGACTTACACTGTGAGCTACACTGTGAGCTACACTGTGAGCTGCACTGTGAGCTACACTGTGAGCTACACTGTGACTTACACTGTGAGCTACACTGTGAGTACCATCACTGGCCAGAGCCACGGAGCCCAGAGTGCCTCAGATCCTAAGCAAGGAGTCCCCGACTATTTCCCTTCAAGTTTCATCTCTCACCCCTCGACAAATTAAAATAGAAGCTTCAGAGAGCTCATTTGTAGTGTGTGTGTGTGTGTGTGTGTGTGTGTGTGTGTGTGTGTGTTACTGGGAATTAAATCCAGGGGCATTCTACCTCCAAGCTACACCCCCAGCCCTATTTTGTTTTATTTTATTTCGAAACAAAGCCTTGCTAAGTTGTTGAGGGCCTTGCTACATTGCTGAGGCAGTCCTCAAACCTGCAATCCTCCTGTCTCAGCCTCTCAAGTACCGGGATTACAGGCATGTGCCATCATGGCTGGCTTATTTTGAACTTTTTCGCTTGATAGTTTCCTTAGCATACCATTGTGAATACTTTTAGAGCTTGGAAGTATCATCAAGAGCCTGCCGAATCATCAAAATGCCTCTATAGGTTGAGCAACCCAAACCCAAAATGTTCCCAAACCTGAAACTTTTCGAGTACTGGCATGAGGCCGCGAATGAAAAATTCCATGACGTGAAACTTGGTTCCATGCACAAAATTATCTTAAAAATTGTATATAATTTCCTTCGGGCTTTGTGTACGAAGAATATGTGTAAGAGTAGTGACTTTAGTCCCATCCTCAAGATATCTCATTATGCATATGCAAATATTCAACCCCCGCCCCATCCAAAATCAGACGCATTTCTGGTCCCAAGCATTTTGGATAGGAGTATTCATTCAACCTGTACTTGGGACCTGTTTCTTCCCTTGTTTTATACTTGGTCTTCCTTGTACTTCATTCTTGGGTCTTCCATAATCCTAGTGACTCATGCCCTATCTTTTCTTTCTTTCTTTCCTTCTGCTTGTTTTTTTGTTTTAGTTTTGTTTTTGCAAGTACTAAAGATCAAACCCAGGGCCTCCTGCATGCTAGGCAGGTACTCTACCACCGAGTTACGTCCTAGCCCGTAGCCCGTGTGTCTTTTTTTTTTTTGGTCCCAAATCTTAAGCATATGAAGCCAGGCAAGGTGGTGCACGCCTGTAATCCCAGTATTTGGGAGGCTGAGACAGGAGGATCTCAGGTTCAAACCCAGCCTTAGCAACTCAGCAAATCTCTCAGCAACTTAGCTGTGTGTGTTTCCAAATAAAAAATAACAGCTTGGAGGTAGAGTGTTCCTGGGTTCCATTCTCAGCAATGCACGTGCGCACGTGCATGCACGAACACACGAAAGAATCTTCCAATTTTTTCTTGGGTATTGAAGTATATTGAACACAACAGAGGGGTTAGAAGAGTGCCAGAACTTTGTGACCATGGCGCCATCTAGTGGTGTAAATCTATTCCTGCTAAGTGAGGATTTCTTTGCTCCTGGACTCCACACTGGGCAGACACTTCGTTTTTATGGTTAATAATAGCCTATTTGTGATTATTACCTCCTCCAGCACTTCCCAGGTGATATCCTGGTTCTGGATTTGTGGTTAACTAGCTAGTGTAAGGTTAGAGACGTTGAACTAAAAATCCATGAACCGGAATCTACTCTGCATCATGAAATAGGATTTGGGGAGGTAGGGCTGGCCTCTACAGGTTAGCAAGCACCCCAAGTGACCCCGAAACCTAGATTGGTATGGGAGCCATGGATATCCTCTTTCATGTGACAAATGGCCAGTTATCCCCCAGGGTACGCAAAACAGCCAGTGTACGCTTATGCATGTGGCTGTAGTTCCTGGTTAAGTTTCTGTTTTCTGGTCCCAGCCTGGGGCTACATGGTAGAGAATGCGCACAGGAGAGGTTATCTGCAGGCCCTGGCCTTGGGTGCATTCTAGGCCAGTCCACCTCTGCTCTGCTCCCCTCCTTTGTCAACCTTTGTGTTGTCAAGGAAGCAAAGCTTACAGAGTCCCCAAGGTCCCCAAGAATGCTGACCACCCCAGAGCCACCCGCACCACCTGGGTCCAACCAGGGGCCAGAAACCTCACTAGTTATGTGAACGGAATTTAACATAATCTGGAGGTATAACTGATACACCGTAAACTGCACATGTTTAAAATGTACAGTTTAGCTGGCTGCAGTGGCATATGCTAGTACTCGGGAGGCTGAGACAGAAGGATCACAGATTCAAAACCAGCCTCAAAAAAAAAAAAAAAAAAAAAAAAAAGCCTCAGCAACTTAGCAAGACCCTGTTTCAAAATAAAAAAAAAATAGGGCTGGAGGTGAAGCTTGGAGGTAGAATGCCCTTGGGTTCAATCCTCAGTACCAAAAGGGGGGGAAAAGTCCAATTTAGGTTTACATATACATATACATATACACATAATATATATGTATATATAATCTGCAATATCATAACCACAATGAAAATAATGAACTTCTAAGTAGGGTAAGGTGGCACACACCTATAATCCCAGTACTTAGGAGGCTGAGACAAGAGGATCACAGGTTCGAGGCCAGTCTCGGCAACTTAGTGAGGCTCTCAGCAACTTAGCAAGACCCTGTTTCCAAATAAAATAGGGCTGAGGGTGTAGCTCAGTGGTAGAATGCCCCTGAGTTCAATCCCCAGGACCAATCATCATTATCATCGTCGTCATCATAAAAAAATGATGAAGTCCTCCATCACCCCCTAAAAGTTTTCTGGTCTGTCATTCCCCTCCCTCCCTGTTACCTCTGCTCCAGGCAACCCTTGACCCGTGCTCTGTCATTATAGACCAGTGTGCATGTTTTAGAGATTCGTATAAATGGAATCCTAGAGTACATATTCTTCTTTCGGTCTGGTTTCTTTCACATAGCAAAACTGTTCTGAAATCCATGCATACATATAGTGGCAGGTGCCAGTTGTTCCTTCAGTTTTATTACTGAGTGGCATTCCATTCTATGAACATCCCACAACCGATTTATCCGTTTGCCTGTCCAGGGACGTTTGCAAGGATTTCAGCGTGGGTTATTAAGTACACAGCAGCTATGAGTGCCCACCTCAGCTGCAAGGCTTCCTACAGACACCTGCTTCCATTTCCCTGAGGTGAATGCTTGCAGGTGGAGTGGGTGGGTGGTTTAGTAGGTGTTATTTCTTTCTTTTTTTTTTTTTGCAGTACTCGGGATTGAACCCAGGGGCATTCAACCTCCAAGCTCTACCCAAGTCCTATTTTTTATTTTTTACTTTTTTTTTTTTTTTTTTTTTTTTTTTTTTTTTTTTTTTTTTTTTTTTTTTTTTTTTGGTACTGGGGATTGAACTCAGGGACATTCTACCTCCCAGCTATACCCCCAGCCCTATTTTTTATTCTTTATTTTGAAACAAGGTCTCACTAAGTTGCGGAGGGCCTCACTAAGTATCTGCGGTTGGCCTCGAACCCGGATCCTCCAGTCTCAGCCTCCCAAGTACTGGGACTACAAGCATGCGCCACCATGCCCAGCTCTATTTTTTACTTTGAAACAGGGTCTAAGTTGCAGAGGGCCTCACTAAGTAGCTGAGGCTGGCCGCGAACCTGTGATCCTCCAGTCTCAGCCTCCCCAGTACTGGGATGACAAGTATGTGTGTCGCCATGCTCAGCTATCATTTCAGTTTTTAAAGAACTGCCAAACCAGTCAGGCATGGTGGTGCTTGCTTGTAATCCCAGTACCTGGGAGGCTGAGACAGGAGGATCACAGGTTCTAGGACAGCCTCAGCCACTTAGCAAGACTCTCAGCAAACTAGTTAGCTAGCTAGACTCTGTTTCAAAACAAAAAATTTTAAAACCACCCTGCCAGCACCATCTCAGACTTCCAACCTTCAGAACTGCGAGGCAGTAAACTGTTGTTGAAGCCACCTGGTGTGTGGTGTTTTGTTACTCAGACCTAGCTGACTAATACACTAATCACATTAGATAGGGCCTACCCTAATTCAGCTGACCCCATCTGAACTTGATTACAGCCATTACAACCCTATTTCTTTTTTCTTTTTGCGGTACTGGGAATTGAACTCGGGCATTCTACCTCCGAGCTACACCCCCAGCCCTATTTTTTATTCTTTATTTGGAAACCGAATCTCACTAAGTTGCAGAATGCCTCATTAGGTAGCTGAGGCTGGCCTCGAACCTGGATCCTCCGGTCTCAGCCTCCCTAATGCTGGGATTACAAGCGTGTGCCACCACGCCCGACTACAACCCTATTTCTAAATAAGGACATATTCACAGCTCCTGGGTGTTAGGACTTCAACATATTTATGGGGAATTAGGGAGACACAATGTAGCTCCTAACAGATACCTTGAGTTCAGGCATCAGCTAACCAGCTTGGTGGTTATGAACACATTCCCGGGGGGCTTCAGCTGGGCTCAGCCCATGGGAGGCATTGGCAGAAGACAGGTGGGTGGGAAGAGAGTGAGATCAGAGTACTCTGGGTTCTTTTTTTTTTTTTTTTTTTTTTTTTTTGCGGTACTGGGGATTGAACTCAGGGGCATTCTACTTCCGAGCTCTATCCCCAGTCTTATTTTTTATTATTTTTTTTTATTTTGAAACCGAGTCTCACTAAGTTGCAGAGTGCCTCACTAGGTAGCTGAGGCTGGCCGCGAACCCGGATCCTCCGGTCTCAGCCTCCCGAATGCTGGGATTACAAGCGTGCGCCACCACGCCCGCCTCTGGGTTCTTCTTGCTGGGTCACTGCAAGTTGGCCGTCTCTATTGCAGACTTGTCTCTGTCAGGTGGCTTGCTCCACGCAGGTCCTTTCTCCAGGTTCTAGTGATTGTTTTGGGTTTGTGGGGGCATCGATGGTTCCCTGATGTTGCCAGCTACCTCCAGTGCTGCACCCTGCCTAAACCTTGTCCGCATGTTTGCAAATAGCTCCTTGGCTAAACACTCCACAGTCAACGGGTTTGAGTGTACCATGTTTCCCACTGACGCAGTGCTTCAGGCTACTATTCAGGCTCTTTAGGGGTTGGGATGCAGTGTATGGGTTGGAGAAGGATTCTGCACACTTGTTATACAAGCCTCTTGATTGTGAATCTCAGGAATGATCCTAGGGCTCAAGTGGGGGCAGCCTTGATTCAGACTGAGAGATTTCACCGGCTTCCAGGGGTGTATTAAGGCTACATAAGTTCATCTAATAGCACCTGTGAATATTTATACTAATTCTACCTCAAATGGCCAGTTCCCACCACCACCACTACCACCACCACTACCATCATCTTTTTATGTTTATTTTTGGTACACTGGACCTTCTACCTCTGAACTACATACAGCCAAAGCCCTTTTTTTTAAAATTTGAAACAGGGTCTCACTAAGTTGCTGAGGCTGCTTTCAAACCTGCAATCCTCCTGTCTTGGCCTCCCAAGGATTACAGGCGTGTACCACCAAGCCCAGCTGCCATGATACTTTATAGGGCCTCTCACTCACTGAATGTTGGGAATCTTCCTCTAGCTTTCGCTTTGGGAGTGAATTGCTTCAGCCAATGGGATTGCAGCAAAATGTGACGCAAGCTGACCTGAGAAGCTTTGGCACACTGTCCTTGGAATTAAACTGCCATGTGCACCAGCCTGGGCTGACCTGCTCAAGAGTGAGGAACGCGTGGCCAGTCACCTGTTGCCTGACTGACAGCCAGCCAACTTCCAGACATGTGGAAGGCCACTGGGCCCAGCCGGCCTCCAGCTCGCCACCGGCTGCTCACAGATGCAGGAGTGAGGGCAGCCAAAGGCAATGGAGCCCAGCCCAGCGGAACCCCGGGGCGGGGGGAGGGTTGTTAAATCATTTAGAGTGGCTGGGCTCCAGGGTGCATGCCTGTAATCCCAGTACTTAGTACTTGGGAGGCCGAGACAGGAGGATCGCAGGTTTGAGACTAGCCTCAACAATTTAGTGAGACTGTTTCCAAATAAAAAATAAAATAGGGCTGGGGGTGTAGCTCAGAGGTAGAAGGCCCCTGGGTTCAATCCCTAGTATCCCTCCCCCACCCCACACCCACACCAAAAACCCACAAGTTATAAGATGGTGCATCCTAGCCCTGTGGATAAGGTCCTCGGGTCTCAGTTGGGGTTGATTTGGGGGTTGATGTGGGGAACTGCGTTTTCCCTGGGTCTCTGGGCATTGTGTTTCAGGGTGTTGACTGCTAGCTATCAACTACTTCAGCAGTCGATTTAAGAATTCACGTTTTCATCAGGAGTGCAGTTAAAACTGCAATCACATCCTTCCAAGTAGGGACAAAAGTTTAACTCAACTCAAGTGACTCAGCCCTGAATCTGTCCAGTTTCTCCAGGAGACTACCAACCCTCTCCCTTGCCTGGGCCGCGTGCATTCCTGAGAAGGGGACACACAACCCGAGGAGTCCCCCATCTCCATCCGGCACTTCCCACAATGGGAATGGGTTCCCTCGAGTGGGCGAGCTGCTGGTTTGTTTCTGACCTCAATCCCATTGGAGAGGGGATCGGGAGGCTGGGTGATCTGGGAGACCAAGAGGAAGAGGTACCTGTCTTAGAAGAGGAGGAGGAGAGGAAGAGAGGAGAGGAGGAGAGGAGAGGAGGAGAGGAGGGCCGTCAGTTGATTCAGGAGACCGAGTATGGCCCCATACTGGGTGCTGTAGGTTCCCGTGCTGGATATGAAGAAGTGCAGAAATGGGCTGGCAAGGTGTGGGTTGGAGACGGGCTCGGTCAGGATGTTCGAGTCAGGGTCTGTAGGTCCAGGGGGCTTGAAGACTGTAGCCACGCAAACCCAACAGGAGCCCCCACCCCAGGGCCCTGACACAACTTCACAAAGGCCTGGACCTTGTGAATTTCTCCCGCTTTTCCTCCCCTTTACAGGATAGACTGGAGAATGGTATTATAATTTAAAGATCTAGCCTCCAGCCACTGTTCTTGGCCTCCTCATTTGTATTTTTGTATTGAAGCCAGGCAACATTGCAAAAGAAAATTTTATATTATATATTAATCAACTTAGGTCTTGAGACCATTTAAATTGACTCCAGTTAGTGGTTAGACACGGAGGGGCAAGTGTCTTGAAATACCAGGAGTGCTCCCCATGTCTACCTTTCATCCAAGCATCAGTAAAGGAGGCATCTTACAAGACAAGCAAAAGAAGGAGAGAACTCTCGAGGTTCTCCAGCAACCCTTCTAGGGGTGTGGATACAGTCCGTTTGAAAATAACACCAGGGGTGTTTAGAAAAGCAGATAGGAACACAAGGAGAAATAACAAGAATCAAAGATGCTCACCAAACGGGTGCCCCAGGACCTCAGTTTCAGAAACGAAAACAAGCCGGGTGTGGTGGTGCATGCCTGTAATCCCAGTGCTTGGGAGGCTGAGACAGGAGGCTGGCCAGCCTCAACTACTTAGTGAGACTCTCTGCAACTTAGTGAGACCCTGTTTCAAAATAAAGAATAAAAAATAGGGCTGGGGGTGTAGCTCAGAGGTCGAATGCCCCTGAGTTCCATCCCAGTACCAAAAACAAACAAAACAACAACAAAACCACAAAAAACTAAAACAAGATACTGGAGTGGTGCCACCAGGCCACAGCCCCAAATCTCTGCATTTCCAGATCCCTCACTGACACCCGCCATGCCGGGCACCCACTGCCACCACTACTGGAGTTGGACAGGGCAGCAGAGGCGGCCAGCCTGGTGGCAGGACACAGCGGCATCCACATCCACTAACTGGGCAGTTCCAGTCAGGCACAGAAACAAGCCATGCCCAAGGGGGAAACATGGGAAACACACTTTGGGGAGGGCTAGGCTTACCTAGCTTTCTACGGCAACTTTTTTGTGTGTGTGGTACTGGGGATTGAACTCAAAGGCATTGTACTTGTGTTATACCCCCAGCCCTTTTTTTTTTTTTTTTCATTTTGAAACAGGGTCTTGCTAAACTGCTGAGTCTCACCATGTTGCTGAAGCTGGCCTCAAACTTGAGATCCTCCTGTCTCAGCCTCCCAAGTAGAGATCACAGATGTGCGTCCACATGCCCAGCTCTACTGAACATTTTGATTACAGCTCTTTTGTATTCCAAGCTTTGTAGGTTGTTTCGCTGATGGTAAAGAGGGACGCTTTGAGGGTGGGGAAGGGTATTTCAGAGCAATGGGAGCTTTGTCAAAGTTTGCAGATCATGTAGTGCCTGCTCTTGTGACACTAAAAAAGGGTTCGGTAAAGTTTTCTAAGACACTGCTAAGGCCTGTGTCTTCACATCACCATGTGGACCCCAGGAGAACAAAGTAACTTTTATTCAACATCTCCCAACTGCACCCAAGGTTATCACATCCCCCTGGGAGTGGGGAGAAGTGTGGAGGCTCTGGGGAGGCGGGGCCTTTGGGGAGGCGGGGCCTTTATGGCGGAGCCTTTGGGGAGGCGGGGCCTTTATGGCGGAGCCCTCCTTATATGAGATTCCAGCGAGTTCTCACTGCCCGTGAGTAGGATCAGGAAAATGGCCCTCTGCACCCTGAAGAGCCCTTACCGGAGCCCAGCCTCGCTGGGCCTGGATCGTAGACTTCCTGCCTTCAGAGCCTCGAGAAAAGCTTCTGTCCTTTCATGAACCACCCAGTCCTTGGTCCCATGTTACAACTGCAGATGGGAGCTTATTTCATCTCTAATTACCTTCCAACATTTCCAGCTCCTCCATCTTGTAAAGTTCAACCTGCGGCCGCAGAATTTGCAGGAGGTCCGCCTCAGTCACACCGCTCCTTATTACGACCTTCGTTTTCCGTGAGGGGCCTCTCTTGCTCTCCATCTTTGTCACCGTGTGCTGCTTGTCCTCTGCTGGGTGGCAGCCCCAGGTGTCTGGAGCCTCGTTCCCCAGAGCACATCCTTTCACCCCGAGTTCTCTGAGATGGAGCATGTGAACTGGGGCTTGATACGCTGTACAATAACACTTCATCTCACGCCATGCACACTCCACCTGAGCAGTGGCTGGAAAAGGCACCTGTGGCATCCACAGCACCACACACATCGGGTGGCGCCAGAGGGGCACCGACCCTCCTGCTGCCCCAACTCCACGGGGCGGGGCACTTACAGGGTCAGGCCATTCAAGCGGCCAGGACGCACCTGCAGGCCCGGCGTGTCTCAGCATCAGGCAAGATACGATCAACCAAGCGTCGGGCTCTACCACAGGGGAAGCGGGAGGCCGAGGGCAGGCGGCAGCCACCCGCCCTGGCCCCGGACGCTAGGCCTTAGTGTGGGTGAAGGCCCTGCATGGGACCAGGGAGTGCAGGAATAAGACAGCACTCAAGGCTGAGTTCTAGGTCAGACAAGCGGGATAAAAACAGCAAGACAGACGAACGGCCAAAGAGGCAGGCAAGCAGCAGGCAAGCTGGGAGGCCGGAAGCCAGTGAAGCGCTTTCTGAGAGCGCTCTGGGGAGCTGGGTGTGGTGGCACACACCTGTAATCCCAGTACTTGGCAGGCTGAGACAGGAGGATTGCAGGTTCGTGGATGGCCTCAGTGACCCTGTGAGGCCCTCTGCAACCTCGAGGCAGTTTCGAAAGAAAAAAAAAAAGTAGGGCCAAGAGTGTGTAGCTCAGAGGTCAAACACCTCTGGACTCAATCCCCAGTAACACACACACACGTGGACACGCACACCTACTCTGGGCTGGGGCGCAGCTAGTGGTAGAGTGCTTGCCTCACACATACAAAGTCCTGGGTTAATCCCTGGCACTGCAAAGAAACAGTGCTCAATTAGAACAAAGAATGCCAACTCCTGATGAGACTTAAGTCCATTAGACGTACCCCCACAGGTGACCCGAGAACATTTTTAGGAGAATGGACTACAGGGAAACTTAGCAAAGTTAGACACCAGCAGAGATGACGTGATAAGAGCAAGCAGCAGCAGAGTGAGGAGGCTGGGATCCAGGTGAACTGCTCAAGCCTGGCCAAGGACAGGCTAAAGGTTCCTCTGAAGATCTGTGCGTATTTGCCCCAACAACTGACTGCGGCCGCATGACGAGGCTGCGCTGGGGCATACACTCAACATTTAAAACTTAAGCCGGGCGTGGTGGTGCATGTCTGCAATCCCAGCTTGAGCTGGGAGGCTGAAGCGGGGAATCACAGATTCATGGCCAGTCTGGGTAACTTAATGAAATCCTGTCTCAAAATAAAAAAGATCTAGGGGCATGGGTCTGAGTTAGTGCACCCCTGGGTTTGATCTTTAGTACCACGAACAAAACAAAACAAAACAAAACAAAAAAACCCAAATCACACACACACCCCCCCAAGAGCTCCCAGTTCTCTATCACACTGGTTCACGTTCCTGCCCCTCTGCCCGGGCATGTTTCCATCTCAGCTGTGGCTTCGCTGCACAGCACACAGCCTGCATCTGTGTTCCGGCTCTGGCCCAGTCGCTTCTTCCCCAGAGGACAAATTTTGGCCTTTGCACTTCTGGTTCACCCCTCTGACAGTCCCCACGAGGCAACCACTCGGCCAGCCCCACAGCCCTGCTGGCTCCCCACGCCCCGATTATGTGGGCGCTCAACTGACAGCCACACAGGATGCGTGGACTATCACGATTAGGGCCTCACAAGGATTACTTACTTAACCCCGCGCTAAGCTTCAGTTCCTGAAAACCAAAGTTATCAATAGCATCTACTTCTTAGGATTATAGTGAGGGCTAAAGGGTCACACCTGCCACATGCCAACTGCTCTTCAAATACTAACGTGTGACTAGCGTGTCAAGAGGTGATACCCAGTCTTCTCATCAACTCTCTGTGCAGCACCTCCCTCTGCCACCACCACACACAAGTGCTAAACCCAAGTTTAGCACTCAGGATTCACGCACTGCTTCTTTCCCTGTGCTCGTGACTTGAGACTTCCTAAACTTGTGGAAAAAACGAGGTTGAAATGCCGTCAGGCACATCCAGCCGAGTACTGGGATTCCAGGCGTGCACCAGCATTCCTGCTCCTGTTTCTGATTACCAGGAACCCTGTGTTGAGAGCTTTCGTTAGACTCTGGGAGCTCATCTGCTGTGCACAGAACTGGGACCCGAGCCCTCCAGGTTGGCCTGCAGGCCAGCCCATTTGTGATGACACCGACCTTCAATTGCCCTCGGCCCTCCACTTTTCCCTGCAGCCCTCAAGAGGCTTCAAGTTCCACTCGACCAGACTCCGCTTTTTTCATTATTTTTGTGGTAATGGGGATGGAACCCAGGGGCATTCTACTTGAATTACACCCCCAGCCCTATCTTTTTTATTTTTTATCTTGAAACAGGGTCTCACTAAGTTGCGGAGCACCACATAAGTAGTTGAGGCTAGCCTCGAACCTGTGATCCTCCTGTCTCAGCCTTCCAAGTACTGGGATTACAAGCTTGCGCTACCATACCCAGCTAGTTTTATTTTGAAACAGGGTCTCACTAAGTTGCAGAAAGTCTCCCTAAGTTGCTAAGGCTAGTCTTGAACCTGTGTTTCTCCTGTCTCAGCCTCCTAGGTACTGTAGTTATAGGTGTGTACCAGCATGCTCAGCTTTGCCTTTAGTTTTGTTGTTTTGGTACTGGGGTTCAGGGCATTCTCTTAGCTACACCCCCAGCCCTTTTTTGATTTTGTAACAGGGTCTCACTAGCTTGCTGAGAGTCTTGCCGAATTGTTGACGCTGTCCTCAAACCTGCGAGCCTTCTGTGTCAGCCTCCTAAGTACTGGGATTACGGGTAAGCGCCACCATGCCAGGCTCTTTATTATTTTGAAACAAGGTTTCCCTGAGTTTCTGAGAGTCTTGCTAACATGTGAGCCCATCTCAGCCATCACAGTACTGGGATTATAGGTGTGCACCACCATGCCCTGCTCGATTAGCACAATTCTGAAGTTTGATTTTGTTACTTCTCATCACCTCTACAGCAATGGCTCACAACCTAAAGAATGCAGACCAAATCCAGCTTGTGAGCTAAGAATAATCCTCAAAAAACCATATGGGCTGGGAATGGAGCTCACGGGTAGAGTGCTTCCCTAGTGCACACAGGTCCTTGGTTCAATCCTCAGCACCACACACAAAAAACAAATCAATACATTTAAAAGTAAACAGTCTATCTTTACAAAAACAAAACAAAACAAAACAAAACAAAATACCGGGTGTGGTGGTGCATGCCTGTAATCTCCATACTTGGGAGACTGAGACAGAAGGATTGCAGGTTCGAGGACAGCCTCAGCAAGTGAGATTCTCATTAACCTAGCAAGACCCTGTTTATAAATAAAAATAAAACAGGGCTGGAGGTTCAATCCCCAGTACCACACATACACACAAAAGCTAGGTATGGTGGCACAAGCTTATAATCCCAGTACTTGGGAGGCTGAGACAGGAGGATCACAGGTTCACAGCCAGCCTCAGCAACCTCATATGAGGCCCTCCATATATGGTCAGTAAAGTCTAAAATGTTTACTTTGTGGCCCTTTAAGAAAATCCCCGATAGTGCCTCTCACATGAACGTAAACAAGAGTCCCAGAGGCAGGCAATGAGCCATGTTAGGAACCTGGTCCACCCCGGAGCCACGGGAAGCACCATGTTTCTTTAACCTACTTAGCTCAGCAGTTCGATTCCAGAGCCTGCTTTGTTGATGAGCCACAAGGACTCTGCCAGCTTTCGAAATCGCTGCAGCCACCTGCTGACTGCCACTCTCATTTCTGGAGAGAAATAAGTAATATTTGGAGGTCATGAGGGATAAAAAGCTGCTGAATGTCTGGTAAACAAACTGACGCTCATAAAGAAATTTCCTTGAATTTAATAAAGATGCTAAAAATGTTACTCATTTTTTAATATTTACAATTTTTTTTAACAGTTCTGTACATAAAGAGAAATATACAGAAACCAACCCATCAACTGTCTGTATCAGTAATCCTCACTGGTGGGCTCACCATTTATAAGGAAGACATCATTCAACGCAACCTGTCACAGAGACTGTCCAGCCGCAAGGACTTCTAAAGGAAAAGACCATAACTAGGACTCTTTCATCACCATTGCTAAAACAGCAGGGGACCTTTTACTACCAACTAGCGACTAACCAGAAAACCAACCACAGCAGTCTGTCTTGGTGGAGTGTGACCTAGTGGTGATGTCTATGTCCCTCGTGAGCGAAGCCCTTCAACACACAGGTGTCGTTAAGAAGAGAAATAACCCGCCTCCCCTCGGCTAGTCACTGTGAAAAGCGTGCGTACAGCAATTGAATGGAGGGTCCGGAGTCAGCTTGCTAATGTCGGAGCGACACTAACAAGATCCTTAGTTTCATCCGCCAGGCGAGGGGCCTCTGCGTCCAGGTCTCCAGGAGCAGGCCCCACCCCCTTCTCCAGTCAAAGGGTTGTAACCTGCAACAAGAGAGGAAAAGCAAGCTAGTATCGATGGCTGAAAACCTAGGAACATTCTGTATGAAAAACACAACCAGGAGCCTAACATGAAAAGCACCCCAAAGACATGGAGTCTATTCTCGTGGACATTTTCAAAACCTTTGAGCTACCATATAAAAATGATTTTATATGGTGATTGCAGTTTGAATTGACTGTCTGGAGGGGAAAAAGGAAGCCTTTCAACTTCTTGATCTTAACTCCCTAAAACATGCAAAGAATTAACCAAAAAACAAAACAACCCTCTCAGGATGGCCTGACTTAAATATTTGAAGCTCTAACTATAGTGCTTAACACAAAGTACACATTCAAATAAAGGTGGTGGTGCACGCCTGTAATCCCAGCACTTGGGAGGCTGAGGCAGGAGGATCATGGATTAAGGACAGCATGGGGTAACTCAGGGAGACCCTGTTTCAAAATAAGAAAGCCCCAGGTAGAAAGCTTCTGGGTTCAATCCCTAGCACCACTCAAACAAAACAAAAAAGGATTGTTCAAGCTGTAGAAAACACAAATTAAAACAGAATGGGAGTTGCCACTTCTACCAACCAGAACTGGGTCACCTACGTCCCTCCTCCTACCCTCTCTCCTGGTAACCTGGTTAAGTGCTCAGGTGCTGGAGCCAGCCAGACCTGCATGAGTTCGTTTGCTCCTTACTTGCTGTGGAATCTTTGGGCAATAAAGCACCGTGCCTCGGTTTCCTTATTTATAAAACTGAGCTGGTCAAAGGACCTAGCTCAGGACTGCTGGACACCAAAACAGGCCATGTATTCAAACATGCCGCACAACGCGTTTTCTATGATCTACACTCCTCTTCTAAATAGCATCATTATCAGCTCTGAAAACAGGCTCCCAGCTGGGCATGGTGTCCCATGCTTGTAATCCCAGCATTTGGGAGGCTGAGACCAGAGGATCCGGGTTCGCGGCTAGCCTCAGCTACCTAGTGAGGCACTCCGCAACTTAGCGAGACCCTGTTTCAAAATAAAGAATAAAAAATAGGGCTGAGGGTAGAGCTCGGAGGTAGAGTGCCACTGAGTTCAATCCCTAGTACCGCAAAAAAAGAAAACAGGCTTCCAGTAATGGTGGTGCACACCTGCAATCCCAGTACTCAGGAGGCTGAGACAGGAGGATTGCAGGTTCAAGGACAGCCTCAGCAAGTAGTAAGACTCTCATCAACCTAGCAAACCCATTTCAAAAAATTAAAAAAGTCAGATTTCTATTTGTGTGTAAGTCTCCTCTTCCTAGGCAGATTTGAAATTCCTCAGAAAAGAATGAAGGCAGACTGCAATGGCATCACCAACAGAACCTGGACTGTGCCACAGGCACGAGCTCAGAAGAACACCCGTCCACATTTCCTGGAGAAAGTTACCTGTAAGCAACAAGGGGCCTGGCCAGCAAGACCCAACCCTGGGCTCCAGCCTCCCGCGCTGCCTGCCACACGGCGGCTGCCCTGTCCTGCTCGACTTACAGGCTGCCAAGGGATCGGGCGAGAACACTAAACTGCATGTACACTCATCCCAATTGTTTAGTGAGGCCCTATGTGGCATCCTGACTAGCTTTCTTCTATTTAATCTTCAGTATCCTAAGCTTGGGAATCAGTTTCTAATTTTGTGCACAGTGAAACAAAGAAAGAGAATCCTACTTTTCAAAGGTGGGTCTATTCTATTAGTGTCGAACACTCCAAACTCGTGGCATCTTGGGTGCTTACCGCCTCCCCTCAGGGGCCTTCTGTCAGACTTCCGTTTCGGGATGACCGATGAGGTAGAGGGCTCAGGACTCTCTTCCTCCTGTTTGAACACATAGAGGCTTAACAATCTTTTTTTTTTTTTGGTACTAGGGATTGAACCCAGGGGCATTCTATCTCCGAGCTAAACCCCAGCCTTATTTTTTTTTTTTTTTTTGCGGTACCAGGGATTGAACTCAGAGGCATTCTACCTCTGAGCTACACCCCCAGCCCTATTTTTTATTCTTTATTTTGAAACCAGGTCTCGCTAAGTTGCGGAGTGCCTCACTAGGTAGCTGAGGCTAGCCGCGAACCCGGATCCTCCGGTCTCAGCCTCCCGAATGCTGGGATTACAAGCGT
>PVLC010036613.1:0-15705 GCA_004027655.1 Graphiurus murinus
GACCTTTATTTAAATTTGACTAGATTAAATTCACTACCTTCAGTATCAGCAACAGAATGGGGGCTAATTACATTGATTTAGGTAGAATTAATGTTATATGTTGACATTAATTGAATCTGGAAATTGAGTGTCTGTGTTTTGCTGTGTGTTTCTGGGTCCTAAACAAATGAGCAGGTGTCTTTCTGGTATGCACTACCCACGGCAGACAGTCCCTGGATGTTCTTGGCTTGTTCTGGATTATATGGTGTTTTGGGACTGTGAGACCAGCCCTTCATATTAGCCGGCTCTCCTGGTTCACCTGGGATTTTTGACACGACAAGGAGGGCAGCAGGTGGCTTGTGGCGGATCCTTTTCCACCCTTCCAGGCCTCATGACTGTTCCCAGTCTGCATCGTGTAGCCTAAGCTGCAGCAGGATGATTGACCATGGTGAGGGCCCTGGGGATGCAGGGACCTGCGGGTGTCCACAGAGGAAGCCCATCCACAGTTCCTAAGGAGCAGGAGACTCTCCATTCCAGATGGCAGAGACACCTTCTGCAAATTTCCTTTCAGCCTCCCAAAGCCAACTGACTTTGCTGGCCAGCAGGGAGGAGGGGCTGCGGTGGAGAGGAGCATCCAGGGAGGGGAAGCCTCAGGGGCAGGTGCACGCTCCTGCTCCCCTCTCCCCTGCCCTTTGCACAGTCTCTCTTTAGGGTACAAAAGGCCTTGCCCAGGAGGCCGCCAGCTCAGGCCTGAGCTGTGGGGGCCCTTTGGTAGTTGTAATGCAGGTGAGTGTGACCTTTGAGGACACAAGCAAGTTACTTGTGGAGATTGCATTCAGTCTGTATCCTGTGGCTTTTAAAGCTCAAATATGAGCTGTCCATTACCTGAAGGACTCACTTTTCTAGGAAACAGAATGCGCTATTTGGGGGAAAAGGAAAGGAACACCTCATTCATTTCCAGAAGAGTGTTGTCTGGATAGCTCCAGATGGTGATGGGGTGGGGAGGTGGCTTTTAGGAGTCTCTGTGGTATGATGAGAGGTTTATTTATTTATTATATCTTTTCTTTCTTGCTTGCTTTCTTGTCATACTAAGGACTAAACCCATGGATGTTTTATCAGTGAGCGACACCCTCAGCCCTTTATATTTTTAATTTTTGAAACAGGATCTCACCAGGTTGCTGGGGGTCTTACTAGGTTGCTGAGGCTGACCTCGATCCTCCTATCCCTGCCACCCATATACTGAGGTTACAGGTGTGCACCACCGCACCCAGCTGATGAGTGTGGTTTATTTTTAAGGCTCTCACTCCCCCTCTTCCCTAGCGTGCTGCTGCCCTCAGCACCCATCCCAGCTGTCACAGCTGGGTCCTGCCTGGCTGCACTCATCTTTCAAAGGAGGAGGCAGCCTCAGCCTTCCAAGAACCCAGCCCTGTGGTGAGGAGCCTACCTCAGCAGGCACCAATCCTATAAAGGGTGTTGGGCACAGGGCACAGGCCGGCAGCCAGTTAGTTTATCTGGAAATATGGGAATGACATGGGGTTGGAGGAAAACATGAGGGGAATGGGGCAAAAGATGGAGCTTATTATAATGGGCATACACTCAACAATGCAAATATCATAGGCAGGAGATGAGGAAGAAAAACCCAGGGTATAAATGAGGAGGGTAAGCACATTCATAATTTACCTCCCAGTTTTTTGGCAGGACAAAAAAACATGAAGTATAATAATGAGCAAAATGATGTCTACTTATTAATAAGAAAAGCCAATTTTCTATGCCTTCTAGGTACTAGGCACTGTTTAAGCATGTTATAGGGATCATCTCATTTCATCCTCACAGGAGCTCCATGAGGAGGTACTCATTTATGCTCATTTTACGTATGAGAGGCAGAGAGAGATTAACAGAGGCCAGGGAACTCCGTTACAACAGGAGACTGACTCCACAGTCCAACCTTAAACTCTCAACCTAATATTTTACTGGGAAGATGTGGAGCTTTTTTTTGGGGGGGGGAGGTGCTTCATCATCAAGCCAAAGTCTAGATTGGAATCCCCTATGGGCCAGTGGGCCAGTCCTGAGTCCACCAGGTCAATTACATGTCTGTGGATGGAGAGCAAAAAGCTGGTCTCAGGGGACAGGTGCCCCTGGCTTTAGGAATCTTTTCACTCCAAAAGGTCACTTAGAGAGATAGAGAGGCAGGGAGCCCTTGCTTCCTCACCTTCTGATTTTGCTGATCCTATTGATGGATTTGGAACTGAAGACAGCTATTTGGGTACTAGGAGCAAGAGGCAAATGGCTTCCTTTAACCAACTATCATGCAATTTTATCAGACACGTCTCAGGTGCCCTCATTCTCTTGGCCTCACCTGCCTCCAAGACTCAGGGCTCGCTCCATCTCAGCAGTTGCAGTGGTACTTGATTCTGGAAAAGCTCTGGTGTGAGGCTGATGCCCAGTTATTGCTTCCTCTTGTGCTTCTGGGCGTGAATGAGCATCATGCCATAGGGTGTGGGATCTGGCTTCCTCAAAGCCATTTGTTGCAACTCAGAAATTAGTCAACATGACTCAAGATCAGTAAATGGATTCCCTCTCCATTCTTATCTTTGATGGACAGTGTATGGCACATTTTTTTTTCTCTATACAGCCTGGCCAGAGGTGGCTTGTGTGGCTAAGCAAATACATCCTTTGAGAAAGAGCTGCATTTTTTTGGTGGTACTGGGATTGAGCCCAGGAGTATTTTACTTTTGAGCTACCTGCCCGCTCCCAGACCTATTTTATTTTTATTTTGAAACATGGTCTTGCTAAGTAGCTGAGGCTGGCCTCAGACCTGCAATCTCAGCCTCGCAAGTATACTTGGAAGAGGGATTAGAGGTGTGCACCAACATGCCTGGATATTAAATAGGTGTATTTCATTAAGACTTGTTGGAAATTTTTATTTGAAAGGTTTCCAATTTTTCAACCATGAAAAAAAATTAGAGTAGTCTATTAAAGAATGTAACAGTTAAATAATGCTATATGTGTATATAAAATTACCAATTCCAATCTCAAAGACATGTACAGGGAGAGGAAGGGAGAGGGTGGAATCCACAGAAAGCATCAAACTGTCTTCACTCCCTACCTTTCTCTGACCTGCTTTCCTTATTCCTTCCTTTTACTGCTCTGGCTTTATACTTCCTAAAGCATTATCCCTTAGTCCTTGCTTTAGAATATGTTTTTAAGAAATCTAGACTGGAACTGGGCATGGTGGCACCTACCTACTTGGGAGACTGAGTCAAGAGGATCACAGGTTTGTAGTCAGCCTCGGTAATTTAGTGAGGCCATCAGCAACTTAGACCATATTTCAAAATAAAAAAATAAAAACAGAGCTGGGGGTGTAGCTCAGAGAGTACCCCTCCACACACACATGCCACACATGAAAAGAAAAATAAAAAGAAAATAGAAAGAAATCTAGATTGGGAGTTGCTGACTGTGGGCTTTGGAGTTCAAAGTGAAGTAGCTTCTGAACCTTCCCTCTAGGTTCCTGTCTTGTACCATTCAGTTTTAAGGGAAGATGTCTTTGTCCATGGACCAGAATATTCAAGAAGCAGAGCCCAGTGGCTCTGATGCGGATGGTGTATGCTCTCTGCTCATGGGATCTGCCCACCAGCATCTCCATAGCAAGTTTGATCGGGATGGGAAATCCAGAACAAGGGGACCATGGCATCAGTCACTATCTTTGATTTCCTTGCTATTGACCCAGTCCTGCCTTGTGGCCCCATCGTTTCTCTTTTGTCCAAGCACTAGTAGGCATGACCACAGCCTTCACATATTATTGTACTGAGATGATCCAAATTCCTCTGGCTGAACCTTATGTCTTTCTTTCCTAATAAGCTAAGTGGTGACTCAGTCTCCCAGGACTGCCAATCTCTGTTGGGAATTGGTGGTATTAGGAAGTTATGGCCAAAACTTTCTGTTCTAATCATGCTGAATGAGTTCCCTTCCTCTGATGTGGCTGCCAAATTCCTGTGGGACTCTTCACAGATGAATTCCAGATAGCTGAGCATCTTGTCAACACACAGAGAAATAAGACCTGGAACGTTTTCCCCACTGGATGAAGAAAATGGCAAGAGTGAGACATCCTGGTTGTCTATGACACTGTCCCCTCCTCAGCTAGTCACTTGGTCTTCTGTTGGCCTCTGGTTATATAGAAGTCCCACTGTGAAGAGCCACGGGTCACTAGAGGCACACGTTTCAGATCCCTTTCTATTGGCTCAGACACAACAGTGACATAATCTAAGATTTCATGAGCTCATGAATCTCTAAAAAAACAGCATAAATCTTGAGGGTTTACATGTGGCTATGAAAAGTGAAAAGGCCAGAGCCAAGCCATCCCATAGCAAAGCTGCGGAGTCTCCACTCTGAGCCTAATGATCAAGGGCTGCTGGGATAATCTCAGCAACAGAAAAGCTTTATTTAGGGAGAGAAAGCCTTAGTCTGTGGTTTCAGAGACCATTAGACAGGTCAGATTGGAGGCAAGATGGAAAAAGGTCTCTGAGGGTTAGAGCAAGTAACCTAGCAGGGCATGATCCACCTTAATAAAATCTTCAGATAGCTTTTGCAGCAGAGGTGCACTGTGCAACTATGGCCCCTTCAACTAAGATGGGAGCTTCTTCTGGAGTCACTGCTTAGAGGAAACAACACTGAAACTGATTCCCTTTGGGGGTCCTCAAAGGAGCCCAATTTAGGCATATTGTATCTTGAGGCTTTGGCCTTAGGACAAGTATAATGGTGTGGATTTGGAATGTCCCCCTGACCCTCAGGGAAACAAGGTAGCTATGCTGGAAGTGGTGCTCAGGAGGGGCTCCTGAGGGTGTGGCCTTGGGGATTATATAAGGTCCTCTCCTCCCTCTTTTCTCTCTTTTGCTTTCTGTCTCCATCATGTGAGAGCAGGGTCTCCCTCTTTCCTGTTTTCAACTTTCCACTGTCATGCCCTGAGCTCCAGAGCCTGGCCTCAAATGAACTGAACCCCGAATCTCCAAAAAACTATGAGAAAACAAATCTTCCTTCCTCTAAGTTGTGTGGCCAGCTGCTTTGGATCATAGCAGTGAAAATGCTGAGACAAGAGTCACCCAGACCCAAACTGAAAGGAATTAATGAGTGGAAAGGCAGTAGGAGTGACGAAAGGCAAGAAACTATCCCAGGATGCCCAAAGTCAAAGCATTAGCTTCTGCATGGAAGAGCTAAGAGTTCTGAGGCCTCACTGTTTAAGCTTAAGGTCTCTTTCTCCATCCACTGTCAACCAAAATTCCCATTCCCCTCCCTGGCTTGTGTGATTCCCTCCCCTTGTATGGTCTCCAGGAGACAGGATAGATTTGGGGACTTGATGGACAGAAGGATCCCAGCACTAGTGCTTCTAGAATAAACAGGATCCCTTTAGATGCCAGAATCTAGATTCTTTTGGGAAGAACTTCCTGCTTCTCCACCTAGGGTACCAATTTCTTGCCTCATGAATGAACCTCAGACAGCAAAAATCCCATTTCCTGCCTGATGTCCAAGTGGCTGTGGGTGTTGTGGGGACAACCAGGATGAAAACCTGGAGCCAAAGACTTCTTGCTAAAGGGTTCTTTGGGGATCACAGACTTGTAAACAGAAATATGTTCTCAGTGTTTTCTTGGTCATATCTCTGGTGCCAGGATGTCTGACTGCTGTTTTGGCAGGAGTTACATCCAGAATTGACTACAGACCACTCAGCCTGGGGTCTAGTTTCTCTCTATTAATAGACTAAGCAGGGCTATGAGCTGATAGGTTATCGCAGGCCTTCTGAATGCAGACACTGCCTCTGCTCAGTCTGTCTCCCCAGCCTGCCTTCAGCCTGTGTGGACCTTTCAATAGCTCATTCCTATAGGAAAGGCTGGGTCAATTCCCAGGAAGCAAGGTGATAAGAAAGCATTTCCATGGTGTCATATTTCCTGTTTTTATGACTTGTTTTGTTCTCTTTTGTCCTTCCCCTGCTTGGCTGTTTAATTTTGCTTCTAGTGGGTTACTTGGGTAAGGGCCTTGTCAGGCTATCGAGGCAGCCAGGATTGCTGGAGTTCTGAGGAGTGATGTTAAGTATCAAGAATGGGAAATACCTTATTCTGGAAACCCAGGGCATTTCTATTGGAAATTCAGGACATTTCTATATACATAATTGCTTCTCTTTCGTAAGGCACACAAAATACAAAATTTACTTTTCTGATAATCTGGGCACCTCCTAGAACAGTGGTTGCCAAATTTTTAAAAAGAATCACACTTTTCCTCAAGTGATATCCTATATTCTTGATGTATTTAACAGATAAGGGAGAAGTCCTGGTTGTAGAGGTAGGATAATTAATCCACCCTTTTCTCTCTTAACAGTGGTCCACAAGCTCCTTCATAAACTCTGAAGAACAGTGAAAAACTACCACGAGAATTGGATTAATAATAATTTCCATTGGCAGTTATTGTCCAGACCATAATATTGCTAAAGATTACATATATATCACTGGTTCAACAAAAATATTTTTGAGTATCAAAGGTATAGGTACTATATCCTCTATACAAAGCCATTTTATGGTGAGAGTTAGTTCCTGCCTACAGGGAAGTAATAACTTACTCCCCTATAATGGCCTATAATAGGCACATAGATATGTGTATGGTGGTGGTGCCAGGCACCCATTCCCACCATAACCTCCATGACCTAGCTCAGAAAAACATAAAGGTGTGAGGAAGATTTCTAGGGAGCTACAAGTCTCCTTAGGGCTAAAGCAGATGAGGTTTTTCCATCACTTCTGACTCAAGTCCTCTTGATGGTAAAAAAGCCAAAAGGAGCTGGGCATGGTGGTACACACCTGTAATCCAGTACTTGGGAGGATGAGATAGGAGGATCACAGGTTCAAGACTAGCCTTGGTAACTTAATGAGACCCTCAGCAACATAGTGAGATCCTGTTTCAAAACAAAAAATAAAAATGGGCTGAAGATGTAACTTGGATATAGAATGCTTCTGGATTTAATCCCCAGTACTAAAAATAAAAATTAAAAAAGCCAAAAGGCTTCCCTTTGTGTAACCATGATCCTCTGTCAGTATAGTGAAGCTGTCCATTGCAGTTGACTTGAAAGTCATTCATAACAAATCAACAACTTTGGTGACCACTGCATAATTGTTTTATGGCTTATGATTTTGGATTCACCTCCATCTTCCCCTATGAATTCTCAATATCCATATGTTTCTGATTTCCATTCCTAGCAGATCTCATGGACCATTCACCAACCATGTAAGGGCTGAGTCTTTCTCTACAAGCACAGCTAAGGTGATGTGGACAGCAGGTGGAAGTGTGTGGTCTGAAGATTGTTGGCTGGCAAATCCCTATATGGGGTGCTAGCTGCTGTGGTTAATGCATTGGAAGCTTGGGCCCTAACATGGCAATGGGAGAGGTGGTTGAACATTTAGAAGGTGGGGCTTGGTGCAAGGTAATTTGAATATTTGGGGGTGCTACCCTCAGAAGGGATTAATGTTGGTCTCATGGAGTGTATTAGTTCTCGTTAAAGTGAGTTATTATAAAAGAGCAAGACTGACCCCACCCAGGGTCTCTGGCTTCCTGTCTCACCACGTGATTTCTCCCGCTTGCACATGCTTCCACCATGATGCTATCTGCGTGATATGTTGCAGCCCCAGGGGCCCTCACCAGGTGCCAACAGATGGAGCTATCTAATTTGGGATGTTCAGCCTTCCAACTGTGAGCTAAATAAATTTCTTTTCTTTATAAAGTACCCACCCAGCCTCAGGTATTTTGTTAAAGCAGTAGAAAATGAACACTAACATTCCCTGGCCAGCTGCTCTTACCTTTACAGCCTCCACTCAGCAATAGTGATCATTTTTTGTTATCACAGGAATGTTAGCTGCGACTCACACTGCCATGTGAAAGATAGAAGGACAAGGACTTGGAAAAGGCTTATGGGCTTAGTCTAATAAGTCACATCCCATTAAATTCCAAATATTTCTGAGAAATCAGGAGGGGGAACCCAGCAAGTCCTATTAGTTTATGGCTGAGTGATTCCTAATTGCTTATGTATTTAGAACACACAGAGAATTACATTAAATGTTGTCATCTGGAGAGAGGTTTGTTTTGTTTGACAGAGTTTTAGCTGTGACATCTTAGGGTTAGTGTAAGCTACTTGGTTCTAACTGGAAGTTCGTGGATATGGAATTTTAAAATTTCCTTAGGAGTATATTAAAATAATAGGCATTAAATTCTCTCTTGAACTTATTGGTCCCATAACATAAAGTACATGTCAGGCCTGATGATGCCCACTGCTCCACTCATGGCATCTCCCCCTTCTCCCTGGAGACAGACACGAGATCTATTTCTTGCTTCCACCCTAGACATTTCCCTAATACTCTATCCCAAACTGTCTTCCTTGGTATAAAGAAGGTCAATAGTACAATAAGGTTCAATATGCAGACTCTGGCCCTGCATTTCTTTTCTTTTTCTTTCTTTTTTTTAAAATGGTACTGGGGATTGAACCCAGGGGCATTCTACCTCCAAGCTATACCACCAGCCCTATTTTATTTTTATTTTGAAACAGGGTCTCACTAGGTTGATGAGAGTCTCACTACTTGCTGAGGTTGTCCTCAAACCTGAGCTCCTCCTATCTCAGCCTCCCAAGTACTGGGATTCCAAGCGTGTGCCACCATGCCCAGCTGGCATGTATATCTTGTGCTACAGGGATGACAGTTTAAATAATGAACTTCACTTATTACACTTATGAAGGGGATGTCATTGACTACCACTTTCGGTTAGTGATGGTGAATTGTCATTTACTCCTTCAGTAAATATAAAATTGTATTCTCTATATTAGAATATGCCTCAGTCTTTTGGTCTATCGTTACATGCTCAAGAATGTGTCTACTGATTAATTGTCTAGTGCTAAGGTGCTGAGTGTAATCATGGGCAAGAACAAAACAGAATGTTTGGATGAACCCACAGTTCTTAGCACAGTGTATCAGCTCCCATCCCTTTATCTGGTAAGCAAGATTTCAAAATAATGACTATGTTAGAGCCATAATGAGGCTAAGATCATGAACTCCTAAATAAAACAGACTTCCTCGAATCCTCATTCTGCCACTTACTATACAGTAGATATTTTTGAAATAATAATGTTACCTGCTTTCAGGGTTAGTGTGAGGATTCAATGAAATAACCCTTGAAAAGTGTATAGAATAGGATGTGGCAGAGGGTAAATTCTCAGTGAATGGTAGCCATTATTATGGCTATGATGATTGTAATCATTTTCTGATGTTTTTAATTTTCCTTAGTCATCACAGAAAATGTAGATATATATAATGTAGCATGATCACTGCATATGAAAAGTGGCAAATACGTTTTAACTTGCCTGACCTTTGTCTAAAAACTCACCGCCCAAGATGCTATTGTGGGGCACAGTATGTTATTCTTTCTTCTCTCCCAGGTGCAAAGAGAAGGGTGCCAAGGACTGTAGCAGGTGTTGTGGGATATAGCATGGGGCCTGTTCCACCTTCCAGACTGTGGGACAATTCTGTGTTAATTCTTTAATCATTTTCAGGTTACCTTCTCTGTGAACAAAATTGAACAATTAGAAACCACAGTATGTGGCAGCGAGGGCCTTAAGAAATTGCATGCAGCGAGGGCCTTAAGAAATTACATGTATTATGGCTTAATATGGATTTTCACAAATTTTGAGTATAACATGGTAAAGTGAGCAAAAGTCTATGTCCTCATGAGCCTACCCGGCTCTCTGGAAGTCTTTTTAACAAACATGCTAAAACCCCCAAATCCTATCATTTATAGAGTCCCTGGTATGTGCTAGGGTCTCTGTATTTATCATCTTGCTTATTCTTTCAGAACAACTTAATGAATAAATGGTATTGTTGCCATTTTTCAGATAAATATCTGAGCCACCAGGAGTTTCAGTGGCATACTTAAGTTCAAGTGTTTGGTGAGAAGCAGAGAAGGTATTGAAAGAAAGACCTACTGTAAATGTGATCTTGGTGGCCATCACTGATGCTGTTTCCAGGCCAGAACATTTCATTGCTGATGTAAGATTCGCGAGAGCACTCTCTTCCCCCTGAAATGGTGATTAGCTTTTGCATCAGCCTCAACTGATAACAATGCGTGGCCTGCCCCACCTGCCCGAGGTGGACTTGTGCTGTGGAGTGGAAGAGACACCTTGTAGCTCTCAGTTATTAAGATTCTAGACTTCGTTGTTACTATAGCATTATCTGGCAGATCTTGGACCTCAAATACTAATGATCTGAGGACAGATCAAATGTTTGGTGCATAATCACACTGAGATATTTTTTGAAATAGGAAATAAAATCCAGAACCCAGGAAGGCTAAATACAGAATTTAGAATTCTAAATTCTCTTCTCTTTGTCTCTTTGCTGACAATTTGGTAAAACAAGAAAACACATACACACACACACACACACACACACACACACACACACACACACAGAGCTTAGGGACTTGCCCTTTACCCAAACAAATAATGATGAGACTAGATTTCTTAGTTCTTGCATCTCTTCAGAGGCTTCTTGCCCCCATTTCTCTTGGGGCCCTATCTCTGTGGCCTCAGGAGGAGCCTCAGCTAGGATGTGGTTTGTGCCTGTGCAAGCAGCTTGAATTTATTTCTGGCTGAGCCCATTCCTATCTGTCACCTAATTATCATCAATAAATATTTAAATATCAGGCAAGCAGCCCCAGAATGGAGCCCTGGGTATTAGGCCTTTGCGAGCCTCAGCTGATCATTATTAATTCAATGACCGTAGTTGTAAATTGGCTAAGAATGCACAATGAAAGCGATTACAAGTGCTCTTGTCAGTATGGGGTCACTCCCCTGAAAGATGTTTTAGATTTGTCTCATTCCAAGAAAATATAAGATGCAATTTGCTTCAAACTAAATGTTCCTTTAGTTTTTGGCCCAAATGATAAACAAGAATAAGGCAGGTTGGAAGAGCCATCTCTGGAATGCGTTGTTCTGAATGACTTGGAGGTTCGCAGGGTCTGTCTTGGAGCTAATGTGAATTGGCAGGCAAAATGCTTTCCACTGAGATGAATTATGTGCTAAGGGTTACTTGTTTTTTTTTTTTTTTTTTAATCTGAGTTAGACAGAGAAGTCGGAGTAGATAAAAATGAAATGACCCATTATCAAATAATCAATGGAAAAGCCACACTCTTGCAATGTTTCTGGATCAATATACAAGTTACCTTTGAGGTAGATGAATTATGGTTGTGTGGTTCAGAGAGAACAATGCCCACTTCCAGCTAGAATCCTCAAATGCACTGTGTGCAAAAGCAGAGAAAGAAGTCATTAACCCATCAGGGATAAAAAAGAGGGACACTCTGCATCACAGCCTTGCCAAAATAAGGCCAAGTGGGACTACTCTTGGGAACTTGGTTTGATAAACTCAGACTCAGAGGCACAAGCTGTTGAAGGTTATGGGGATGGTATAGATGAAGATCTGTGGAAAGGGCTGTTTATACCCTAAGGGCAGGAGCATACATCAGCAAAGATTTCTGAAAGGCAAATTTCATAGTACCCATCAGAATTTAAATTGTTGTACTCTTTGAGCTAGAAATCCAATTCTAAGAATTTATCTACAAATGTAGTTAGTTATACTTTGTAATAAGTAAAGATGTTTGTAGAAGGATGTTTCTTGGTTATGATGGTAAAACCATAAAAAATAATGGAAAATGTCAATCAAAAAGAGAATGGCTTAAAAAAATTATAAGACACTGTTAAATATTATCAACCACTAAAAAGAACAAGGTAGATATATATGTGTCAAAATATAACCTTAGGAAGTTATTCAATCTTTCTTTTTGTAAAATATCCCCATTTGTAAAATAGAGCTCATTCTAACATTTAACAAGTATTTTTGAATGACAGACTAAATTAATATGTGTGTACAAGTTTTTATTTTCAGAAAGACTAACTTTTAGAAAAGTAATTGAGAAACCCACTAGATAGAATTAAGCTTAAATTCCAAGATTCTCATGGGAGCCAGAGAGATGAAGGACAAAGAATACTGGCCTTTATTGGACACAATACTGTGTCAGCCTATCTATTATCTATGTTCATAATCATCTCACTTAATTCCCACAAGAATCTGAAATAAATTATGTTGTTTTTGGATGTGAAATGTCCCACAGAGACTCAGGTGTTGAAGGCATGGTCCTTAATGCAACGATGTTCAGAGGTGGGGATGTGGGGAGTGATTGGATCTTGGGGGCTTTGAGCTCATCAGTGGGTTAATTCATTGATGGATCCATGTTTGGTGGCATTATTGAGAGCTGGTGGAAACTAAAGCTGGTGGGGCCTAGTTGAAAGAAGCAGGACCCTCCCCCCTCTCTCTGTTTCTTCGCTGCCATGAGCTGAGCAGTTTTCCTTCTCTGTGCCCTTCGGCCATAACGGTCTACCTCCTCTGAGGCCCAAGGCAATCAAGCCCATTGACCATGAACTAAAATCATAAGCCAAAATAAATCTTTCCCTCCTTTAAGTTGTTTTTCTTGGGTGTTCTGTCCCAGTGATGAAAAGCTAACAAAAGATATCACCATTCCCATCTTACAGATAAGAATAATAAAATTTAGAGAAACATACCTAAGATCAGACAATTACAAGCAGCAGAACTAGGCTTCCAATCTAGGTTTAATATCAAAACTCGGCTTCCCACCACTTCTCTCCAGGTTGAGACCATGGAATTTATGTACTAAATAGCACATAGGGCCTGAATCTGCAGAACTTGCTATCTTTAAATATTTGCTGAAAATTTGAGAACAGTATAATAGATTACTTCTAGCTTTAAATTTATTTATATATGGGAATAATTATCACTTTATTTTCTTAAATTTTTAAGGTTTTTTTTTTTTTGTATTTATTTTAGCCCACCTGTATCCATCAGCATAGGCTAAGTTATGCTGCAATGACAAGTAGATCCAAAAATTTCAGTGAATTGTTACTTTGTTATATGTACTTAAGAGACTGATAGTCACTCTGTGCCATGTTTCCTTCATTTCAGGACCCAAGAAATCTGCTTTTTGGGGCATTGTGAGTCTCATGGGAGAGGAAGAGGGGTGCAGAAACTATGCAATGGCTCTTGAAGCTTGCACAGAAGTAGCACATATTACTTTCACTCCCACCTTCTTTGGCCATAGTGAGTCAGATGGACAAACACAATGGGGTGGGAAGAACATAATCTTTCATAGGGGGATCTCTGCAGAGAGAGCCCAGTAAGAAGAAGCTGATAAGAGAGATAGCAAATATTTTGGACAGTAATATAATATACCCTATTCCCTTACAGTAAAATAAATTGTATGCTCCCTAAAGTAGATGCTGTGTTTTCTACTGCTGTTTAATTTAATATATAAAATGGAACTTTTCTTATTTTACTGCCTTCTTCATAAATAGTAAACTTAATTTTTCTTTTTTATGGGAAATGGTCTCATTCAAAATCAATAGTTCTCAAAGCATGGTGAAGGAAACCCCGCAGTCTCCGGAACATTCTCAGTGGGTCTGAGGTCAAAGTTATCTTAATAATAATAACAATACTTAGATGTTATTTCCCCTTTTCACTCCCATTCTCTCTTGACAGTACAGTGTGGTTTTCCAGATGCTATGTGATATCATAACAGGTTGAATACAGATGCAAATGCCTAGCAATCTTCTATGAAACCAGGCATTAAGAAGATTTGCAAAAATGCAATTATACCATTCTTATTACTAATTATTTTTGTTTTGGAAAATAGAGTTGTGTTTTATAAAAATTTTACTATGTGATAGATTTTTAAAGTGTTTAAATTTTATTTTAACTTTTGCAGTGCTAGGGATTGAACCCAGGGCCTTGACATTCTCTACCACTGAGCTGCATCCCCAGTCTATATACTTTTAAACTATATGATTAACAAATACATATTTGTTTTTTCCTTTTTCATTTCTAATATGGCAAATACCAATACTTGTTATACATTTATACCAAAACTCTGTTAGGTCTTAATGATCTTTCAAGAGTATAAAGGGTTTCTGAGAACACAATGTGTGAGAACTTACATCTTAAAGTGGTTGTGGCAGGCCCTGCCTATCTCAATAAGAATGTTGGTTGGAAAGATCATTAAATACAGTTGAGCTTTCCTTAGCGCTACCAAAGAGAGCACCGAGCCCAATGGGTTCTTATAAATATTGTTATTTTTCATAATCATCACCAGTGTTCCATATCTTGTACTTCCTAAAGGGGAGAGATGATTAGTTTGTTAAAGAAGATTGGTTGCATAATTTTTCCAGCCTTGCAGAAGTTCACAGCTTGATGTTGCATTAGTAGTGAATGAGAAAAATGGGGTTATATAACCCTCCACAGAAAACTACTGTTTTCTAATAAGAGGCACCAGTAATCTAATGTTGTCTTGGAACTTTATCATCATGTCTCACTAGCTTTAACACTAGGATTGAAAACAGGCCGCATGTTTACACTGACAAATAATAATAATGAGGGAGGCTTTGTACAGAGCCTCTATGCAGGCTCTACAGTGCTTTCTACATGAGCCTTCTTATTTTCCCACCACTTTTGCCTTTGCATTATGCCTGTACCCACTTCTTCAAAGAGGTATTATCCAGTTAAAGCGATAGAAAGACTTGAATGTATAGGCAGTCTTTTTGTCTCTTGCAGGTGTGTGTGTGTGCATGTGTGTGTGTTGCTGGAGATCAAACCCAGAGCCTGGAATATTCGAGGCAACTGCTTTACCACTCAGTTACATCACCGGCAGACTTCTTACCAAGTAACTGCACTGGACAGCTCTGAAGCAGCACTTGGATGCCTATGTTTATGGTGTGTGTGTGTGTGTGTGTGTGTGTGTGTGTGTGTGTGTGTGTTGGAATTTGCTCCCAGAAAGAGCCTTGCTTCTCATGAGAAGCTGATGGTGCTGTTCACTGTGAGCAGTATGTGGTGGGCTGCATTTTGTTTTCTGCCTTCTCTTCCAGAAAGCTCAGTCTTTCTGGTGACTTACTCTTGTTCATTGCTAGTTACTTCCATCTTGGATGCAGGCACAAGATGTAATAATAAATGAATCACACCACCAACAAAGCCCCAGTCAGATGCAGGACAGCCTTTAAACATAGGCAGGAGCCAGGCATGGTGGCACACCTTGAAATCCCAGTACTTGGGGTGCTGAGACAGGAGAATCGCAGGTTTGTGGCCAGCCTCAGCTACTTAGTGAGGCCTTCTGCAACTTAGTGAGACCCTGTTTCAAAATAAAGAATAAAAAATAGGGTTGGGGATGTAGCTCAGAGGTAGAATGCCCCTGGGTTCAATCCCCAGTACCGCCAAACAAAAAAAAAAAAACAACAAAAGAAACCAAACACACACACACACACACACACACACACACACACACACACACACACAGGCAGGGACAGTACTGTGGCATCTTGAAGGGCCCAGCAAGGGGCCTTCTTTAGCACCATGTAGCACCACTATGACCTGAAATTCCCTCCATAAATGTTGTTCCTATCTCCTATTTTATCTTCAGAAAAATGTTATATCGCAAAGCAAACATGTTACTGGGGAAAGACATGCTCCATCCTATTAGTCCTTACTAAGGCCCTGGTGGTGATGTATTTATCTATCTCCTGGATAGACTGAGAGCTTTGTCCTCTGAGGATGGGGGCAGGAGCTGGGAGTTAGTGCAAAAGATCAGTTGGGTCACCTGACA